>VOMN01041459.1:0-11424 GCA_014899125.1 Orchestia grillus
TGATCGGACCAATATTCTACGAAGGAAATCTTATTGGCGAATGTTGCCTTCAATTGCTGAGAGAAGAAAGAATAATTCCAGAACTCGTAACAAGATACGGTGTTCAGTTCAGCAAACTTTGGTGGACGCAAGATGAAGCCCCTTATCACCGGAGCATTGTTGTTAAAAATTATTTGCAAGCCGTCTTTCCAGGGAGAATAATGGCAATGGGAGATGAGCCAGATTGGCCACCTTGGTCATCGGACTTGACACCCAGTGACTTTTTTTATGGGGTCATGTAAAACCAAACGTTTACTTATCCCCACCACAAACTTTAGAAGAGTTAGAACACCGTATTACTGCTTAATTCGAGGGGCTAAAGAACAATCCACGTACGATAATGCGAGTGATGAGGAAGATAAGAGATAAATCTCGGAAATGTCTCGACGCGGATGGCAAGCAGGTCAAATAGTATCTTAGGGGCTATTTTATTTTTAAAAACATTTTTTTAATTTAACGTTGCTTATAACACTTTTGCGATCTACACGAAATTTTTGCATCAAACTAAAAAAAGAACCCTAAAATCGGTTCGTGAGTCAGCACATTATATACTTTTGAAGAGAGGGTTCGATTTTTGAGGGACACCGTGTATACTACTTAGATGTAATTAGAGATGTTTCGGCCGTCGCGCCTAGGCCACACCGGGGTGCCGCCGTATACTAATACACAGATGTTACTTGCTTGGTTGATTCGTCTCTCAGTCAAGCTCCTAAGGATTTAGGTAGGAGACAATTCCGACAACTCGTTTAGATCCGTATTCCTAAACTCTTAATTAACATAAATTTTATTTCATATCCTAGTTATTGGAAAATTATGTAACGACTCATAAAATTTAGGTAGTATATAAATGGTTATAACTACTTGCATACGATAGTTTATTGGGATTTTAAATTATTTACTAACTTTAGTATTCATGCTATTTCTGTATTCTGTGCTGTCACGTTCTTATAAATTATCATACAAATTTTACTCAGATTGCGTGTTTTTCAACGATGTTAATTTGTCCTGATCATCATTCTTCTCAATATTCCACTATATACTAATACACGGTTGTTGCTTGCTAGCTTGGTCTCTCTGTCACGCTCTGAAGGATTTAGATAGGAGAAAATTCCCGGGTCCATATTCCCAAACTAACAGCGAGACTGTCAGATAAGGCAGTCCGCATCAGTGATACTGATAATAACATTATTTCATACCAGAGTAACTGTAAATCAAATAGCATCTTAAGAACTAACAGCATTGGCCCCGCCAAAAATGGCGGGGCACGTTTACTGGTATCTGAATAAGGCCTGAGCGTTGAATGCGAGTGATGGTGGCCGCGCGCGGCTCTAGCGCTGCGCTGCGGAAGGGACCATCCGGCCCCCTCGTGTGAAGCCATGTCGGTATGGTAAAGTCACACCGGCCTGCACGGGTGATAGAGGTATTGAAAAGTGGCAATTGGGTCTTGTCAGGTGATACACGTCTCGTAAATAAGATACCTGTGTCGTGAAGTCTCTCCGATCTTCTGAAGCGACACCTGTGGTCTTGTAAAATGATTCAGGTGTTGTTAAGCGAGAATGATTGTTTAAAAGTGAAGTTGGATGAGTAGTGAAGTGCCACCAGCCGCGTGAACCGTGAAGCGAATCTATAGCAATGTGATGACGATCTTGCAGAGCTGAATGAGTATTTGAAATGCAATTTCTGTGCTGTGAAAAAGTCACACCGGTCTCCGTTTACTCATTCGAAGAGAATATCGAGCAGCTGCATGAAGAAGCCACCTTGCATAAACTCAAGAAAAATCGAAACTCTCGAATGAGATTCCGAGTTGTTATTATTCAATGTTTCACTCCCATTATTTCACGCCCTTCAACTTAAAATTTCGAACAATTGTCTCAACACAAAATTTTCAGATAAAGTTAGTCTTGGAAAAACTGAAATGATGATAGATATTTTACAGACAGCAATAAATAAATTTACGATCATATCCAGCAGTGCGCTGGGCACGTGCTAGCAAAACGTGCTGCTACAAAATCGATCGTAACTTAAAATTTGCACACTAAAGTTATCTAAAAAATGGAAATGAAGGCATGCTACATATAACGAATTTAAATAATCAAATTGAACATGCGCAACTAAATGAACAGGTCGCGAATACTTTTACAGTATCATTTAATATGGAAGTGCAGATTCGTATCTAGCTATCGCGTAAGCTCATCGCTATAACCAAAACACATGCGGTCACAGATGCAGAAACGCAGCGTGGGTAATACATAATACACAACATAGAAGGCGTCGTCAACTGAGAAGCTGAGACAGAGCGACATTCACACCCAACTTACGCTTGGACAAATGAAAAGATGTAGAGGGCGACACCGGTGCGATACTTGAGACAACGTTTAAAACTGCTCACCCGAAAATAAAAATTCACGATACTTGGAGGTGAATAATATTGGAAAAACACTGTGGTTTAAGTGAACACTTATAGAGGGCGACACCGGTGCGATACTCGAGACAACGTTTAAAACTGGTCACCCGAAAACAAAAAAATTCACGTTGCTTGGAGTAACATTAGAACACACTTCGGTTGAGGAAGCACGCGATGGTGCGGCCAAATAAAGCTGGATATTGTAGAGGCGCAGGCAGCGGCCCTGCATCAGGCTGTTGAGAAACGCCCGACCTCCACCCCGCATTCCGATGCCCCGAAAGCGTTTCTCCGAAATCTCCGAGGCGATTTCGAGGCCCATTCCGAAGCTCATTTTTAGAACTCGAGGCTCAACGCAGCGGCAACAAAACATGAATTATTGGAGTTCACAGCCACTCCTGCGAGACACCAGACGGGAGCTGGGACTCGCACACAGCTCCTAGGACTGGGCAGATGAGGGGGCAGAATGTGTCAAAACTCTCATTACAGTCGCGCGGCTGAGCGTTCGGTTGTGAGGGCGTGAAATATCACCGACTTGAAGCTTTCGTGTGGACATCACTCGTGCTTTTAACGCTATACAGTGGATATCACTCGTGCTTTTAACGCTATACAGTGGATATCACTCGTGCTTTTAACGCTGTATAGTGGATATCACTCGTGCTTTTAACGCTGCATAGTGGATATCACTCGTACTTTTAACGCTATAGAGTGGATATCACTCGCGCTTTTAACGCTATAGAGTGGATACCACTCGCGCTTTTAACGCTATAGAGTCTCGGAATGGTAGATTGTTCAAACATTTCTGCAATTAAGCCCAGGCTGTGAGGCACCTGTCCGAGAAATGAATTAGGCTTGCGTAAAATTATCGAAGTTTCAACTAAGAATTTTTAGAAAAATCTCATTTTTAGACCATGGGTCGAATGGTCGCCTAGACATGTATATCGAATATCTATAATAAATATGTATACATAAATAACACATATATAGAAAACTACAAAAGTAACACGATAATATCACCATGAGATTGCATGAAATGGCATCGCATCAGCGAGCGGAAAAATGCCGCAGTAATCTCACATTTATGCGCACGAAGATTCACAGAACAATCGTAAAATTCCCAGATGAGCGAAAAGTCGTTCCACGGCAATGAGTAATTTTAGTCTTGAACAAACGTTAATGGCAGAGTCATTGGGGGCCTTGGGAAGAAGTGACATGTCTTCTGTATAGCGCGCACCCTTCAAGGACCTGGACAGCGCCCTAAGTCTGTGTCTACCGAGAGCGAGCGACCACCAAATTTAGAGGCAATAATCACATCAGGCAAGTCGCAGCGTACAAGTGATGGTCAGCGGAGCAGAAGCCCGAGCACAAAGAACTGATTACCGAGGGAAATTGGCGAGCGACGCATAAAAGAAGGGGATTATCGCTATGGCCTGAGTACAGAGGCCTGCGATGGCGCAGGTCCACAGGACAAAGGCAGCGTTATATGCTCTGTGCCTCCGAGCGGGGATAGCTTTGCACAAAAATACGCCTCAGGATAAAAGCTGTGTTCCCTTCTCGTCCTTTGAACAGCCTCCCTGTTTTGACTCTCAAAAAAAAATTTGGAGGCAGAAAAACTGTCTTTACTGTCAGTTGAGAACAGTCGCAATCGAATCTTCGGTCCCACAACTGAAGTCAAGGAGATAGAGAGGGACGAAGCCTCAGTCCTCGCACTACCCAGAAGGGAACAGGATGAAGGGCAAGCGTAGAGTTCTAATCCACGCTTGATTTGGCCTTCTTCGAAGAAAGAGGGCCAAAAAAGAGGGCTGAGATAAGGACGAAGGCAGAGTCCCACTCGCTCTTTCCACTGATGGCTCTTTCCTGGCCGAAGAGAGGGCCAGAGGAGGGACGAAGGCACAGTCCCACTCTCGGTCCCTCACTGGCTTCGACATTGACAAATTACGGCCTTGCCTGCGGTGCCCCCACGGGAGTTGCTGGTGACGTAACAGCGTGTTCCCCGTCACAGAACGCTGCCGAGACCAAAACTTATTCCTGTCGCTCTCTCCGAACCGTCGAGCTGTTCGAACACGTCGCATTAACACTGTACACAAGGCCGGACGGGGCAAAATGAACCATTATGAAATTTAAAATCACAATAACCAGCTTCCGTTCAGTTCATTCTAGTTGGTTTTAGAGCATTTTCCTCCCATTCCAGCTCATTTATCTCATGATTCAAAATTTTTTGAATTACTATTTTATTCATTTGGACAGGTGAGTCCTGCTGGCCCATCGTCTTGCCAGCGTTAAAAAGAAGGCGTCTCTACTCGTGTTGCTTTCTTCACTTTGTACTGTCGAGCCGCCAGACCTCGTAGCATTAAAAAGAAGGCATCTTGAATAATTGATGCTGAGATACCAGTCACGGCGAAGCGACCAAAGGGGCACTGAATTCAAATAACAGTTTCGTGTTTTTGTTATGGTCAAACAGCAAGAAAGGCTTGTGCGAGGAGTTGGTGAGAATCATTTTCTTAATTATTTCATGATTTTACGCGAATAGTCAACAGGAATTGATGCCGCACTTCAATCGAATGCCAAACATTAAAATGATAAAAACCTTCTCAGTCAACAGTTTGTTACCGAATGCCATAAATGCATCAAAAAAGATACTCGAAAATAAAAATAATTTCTGGCCACGACACATGAAAATAACCAAAGACCATCACCCTCTTTCAATGAGAACGTGACTGGTAAATTACGAAAATAATCGAATTATTTTGGAAAATGACCGAAGATTCGGTTATAGACGATATGATTTATATGATTTTGAAATAACTGCTAGTTGTTATACCCCTCCAATAGCAGTAAAAAGGCAAATTCATAATTACCCAACAATTTACTGTGTCAATGACAGTATGACAGCCACAAATGAAGAAGAAAACATAGTAACTCCGTTGTTGACAGGAGCGCCGTCATAAATCCAAGAGTACCCCGCCATGATATGTATGTACTCTGTCAATGACAGTATGACTGTCACAACCCCAAAACAACATGGGATTAAACTCCGTCTACACGCAAATGACCGATGCACTTCCCAAACTCGGCGCAGTATTTCACTCGGTGCATCACGGCATGACTGTCACAATTCCCTAAACGCAATGTCATTATACACTCTGACTACGACTGCATGACTGACAAATTACGAAAATAATCGAGAACTATCACACCACGTCGACGACAGCATGACTGCCACAGCTCCGAAAATAAGCGACCATTGCACTCGGCCGATGACAACATAATTGTAATGGCTGGATGACTCAATTCCAGTTCCATGGCTGGAGCAGATGGCGTGCGGCGGCTCAGGAGCCCAGCGCTGGCGTCCACTCACAGACCCGATAAGAAAACAATTAAGATCTCCCACGACAACATAAACTTGAAGCTCACCAGTCGATATTCCTGTCGTTAAAAGTACACAGAGCAAAAGGACGCGGCCCACTACAACTCCGTGGAAATGTATGCTTGACACAAGAGTCTTTCTTATCACCAGGGCACATGCTACTGATAAACACAAGCACGGAGTTTGAAATGACACCCGTTTATTGCCGGGTAATTTTGATGTGCAGTGAGTGCCCGCCATGTAAATCTTACCGAGCACGTTACGCTTCACTGGGCTGGCTCGTGGTGGTCGTAGGAAAATACACTTCAAAGTATTCCGCAAGTCTTAATCGAGCAGAAAATAATTGGAAGGCACTGTTAACATCCACGAATATCGATGAGGCCTATTATTAGCACACATTTCTCTTTAAATTCCTGTTGAATCCAGCGAAACTAAGTGAACCACATAAACATTCTTTTCTTTAGTCGCGATGATATCCTCGGTCCTTACACGGAACAGATGCTATAATTTCACATAGTATTATTAAGCACATGCAGAGCATGGAGACACCCATACTTTGCTCCCCTCATGAGGAACGTGCCTCTTAATTTGCACCGCGTATGAGGGCAGCCACTGAGAAGGCAACTCGCGCTACTGCAACAAGAGGAAGTTTCAGTTCCACCACACCCGAGGTCTCCTCTTCACGCTGCCATGGATAGAGGAGAGTAGGTTTTTAGTTGATTTAAAGCTCTCTATCCGCAACAAATGTGACCTAAAGAGAGCGAAGAGATAGGACCGTTTAGTACGGACTAAGGAAAACGAGAAATCTATGCATGCGATGAGCTCCAGCACAGGATACCCTGCGCATTCAATCTGCAAGTTAAGAATGAAGAAGATAAAAAGAAAAGGAAGTGATAGCGAAACTGTGAAAATTTAGAAAAGCGAAGTTGGGTAGTATGTAATACGAAATCGACGTGTAAAACGTGTGAAGAATAAAAACGACGTGTAAAACACGTGAAAAAAGAAGGGCATTTTACGGTCAAAACAGACGCCGTAATGAGCTGCGTTCCGCTACAAAGACCGACACCTTCGAGCAGCCGCACTTGTAGTCTTCACAAGCCGAACATTCGATCGATCATGGGGCGTCTTTGAACGAGATTGGTGCTAATCTCGTCGTGCGCAACTATGATGAAAAACGTAGATACGCACATAACTCTGCAATGATCATGGGCCCCTAGGCAACTCACTTATGTAAGAACAATATTTTGCCAACATAATTAATATTTATTCTCCAGGTTCGTATCTACAATACCCAGTTGTTTCCTTAGCGGTACTAGGCCACGGTTCCTAAGTGCTCGACGCATTTTCGAAGAAAATTGGCTGGGACAAGTTACGCGTCCCTCTTTATAATGTACGGCCACCCTCTACCGAACACCGGCCCGCTCTACAGCACTCACGCGAGGCCAAGCAACAGCACTCACGTCGCTCAGACTGCAAGGGCAGCCGCTCAGAATATATTCCCACTCGAATATGTACAAGCGCTAGCTCAAGAATTCGGATTTGAGGACGACTTTCACAACACGTTATAAGAAGATATGACGTGTTGATAAGAAGATAAGAAGAAAATCCAGTAATGTACATGAGGTTGATTAGGCGATAACTTAGCTTAAACAACGATATCACGTGTTGTCTCAAAAAAATATATTTCAACACTGGATACGCGCCCCGCTTTTATTCAACACAGTTTTCAAAGTCTTGTTCCCTTGATAACGAGTTGAGTACAACACTTCGGAAGCTCGGGTAAATAAATAAATTCTCAGAAGAAGTTACACAATTAATCCTTAAAAATATCACCTATTCTTCAAATTTTCTATTGCAGTTACGAAGAATATTTAAAGATATAATGAATATTAGAGACAGATCAAGATCAAAATAGTTACTCCTGGATATGGTATAATTTGACTTCGAATTCGCTTCTTCACAGAAGTGATGGCTCTGTGGAACATCCCCGTTCGACGGCACCATCAATGCCTTTCATACACAAAAATCAACAACCAATCAGACGGACCCTATTTCTTCCAGTACCAGAATATGAAAAATTTTACCCCTCAAACGGTTTTCTAGGAAGCATGAATCTGAATTTACTTCAATGGTCTTGTATTCCAGGTACACAAAATACTGGCAATTGTACACTGACACTCATTGGTCGTTCAAGTACTTACTTCAGTGGACTTGTATTCTAGATACACAAAGTATTGCAAATTGTGCCCTGACGCTCACCGGTTGAGCGAGTAGAGGAAGCGCGAGTTCGGCCATCCATTACGTTCCATTAGTTCTCATATTCATAAAACAAATTCAGTTTGTCTGAGACTCCGACCCCATTATTTTATTATTTGATTACAAAAAAACGAACGTTCACAGACATGTAATCTGTCTACTGCAGTCGATGCTGCATCCTAAAATTTGCCTAACACATACTGAACACTGAAACGAGTGGGTAGCACATACTGAACACTGAGACAACAAATGTTCAGGACATACAGAACACTAAGACAACGAGCGTGTGGCACATACTGAACACTGAGACAACAAATGTCTAGCACATACCAAACACACACAAGTCAAATGCCCACCATAAAGCTGCCCAGCACACACTGAACACACATACAACTGAAGAACTAAATCCCTGATTCCCTCCGCGTTGCCGGGAGTTAGAGCATAAGAATATTTACAAGATCAGTCAGTTTCTGAAGACACCTAAATACGGGCATCGAATTCTAACTTTACTTTTTATTTTGGAGTCAGGTCGTAGTCAGAGACTGCAATCCCTGCACAGTACCGTAACTTCCGACCTGACTGCAGAATAGAGAGCATATAGCATTCGATGCTCCATATTTGAGTATCTGCCGACACTGTCTTCGGACATTAACTGACCATGTGAAGGGCCCTTTAGTCTCATCCTATCACGGAATTAATTTGAATTGCGTTGGAAGTGAGCGCCGTGCTGCAGCTCGGGCAGGCACGAGTGACCTCGCACGACGACCCAGCGGAACTGAGCGCAACAATTAAGGTCATCATTTCTATATCATTTTCTGGGTGAACGCTGAAAATTGTTTGACATTAACCGAAGGCACGAGCTCGGATAACGAGACCGCACCATTAAGCACCTAATTGGTCCACAGCACGGCAGTGCTGCAACATCGAAGGCTCTCGTACACTTCGACGAGCTGGAACTCTTTCACAGTACAAAATTGGACACTTCTAAATTCCTGAAATAGAGATTTCAGTTCACAGAAATGGGGCCATTTTACCCGATGTTGAAAGTGTCATTCCGCAGTTGAAAAATGCTGGAGTTCAAGTTGTGAATAATGAGCTCAGGAGTGATGACTTACGTAACAGCCTTGGAGTTACCAAGATAAGCAAAACTGAGTATCAACATTAAAACGAGCTACACGTGCACAGAAACGCTGTACGAAACCGCTATACAGAAATCCATGTAATGAATTAAAGATAAATAATAATACCCAAACAGGGATAGATACATATGCTATACGAACGTATACTCATAAACATTTTAAGGGAAATTTCTCAAGAAGTATCTCTAAGCACATCTCTCTGGTGACCGCCATGCAAGAACCCTCCTGAGTGCTGAGTGCAGAAACCGACGCAGGCACGGCATGGGGAGCCATTATCTGGTGGCAGTGATACGCAGCACGGCAGGATCTACACGTAAGATCACACTCGCGGAATCGCCCCGACAATTTGACAAAGAAAGCGACTTGTCCCATTGAATAGAGAGATAAGGTGAGTCCGTGATGGTCTTCCGACACGCAACCGTGATTCTCCAGAGTGGTGACACACTCTAACTCTACTGCAATGGTCACACGTTCCACACTGCTCTACACAAGTCGGCGGTAATACGTCGCATATATTAAAACACACACATCCAATCGATTGCAGTCACTTTATAACTCATCTCATCAGTACCTAACTGTGGAGTTACTAAAACAAAATTGACTTATTATTTTAGGTTGTCTAAGCGAAGCCAAAGCACTGATTTTCTAATTTACACTGTAAACCTGCGCACCAAATAGCACGCTTACATTTCAAGATAAAATCCACACCGCAATCGGGAGTTTCATCAGAAACATAATAAACTCAATAGACTTCAATTCGAAGCACAATCAGGACGCTCGACAACCTAGCCCACGCGTGACTGTATCTAGTCACGGACTAATACCCGGCCAACACCGCCTAATGCAATGTAATCAAAGAGATCAATTCGAACCTCCACACAAAGCCTCGAGGTTCTGATAGAGCGGCCGCTCTCTCTTAATACTAATATTAACACTAAGTTATCACAATGGGAACAGGGGACGGTATGTTCTGCAGGAAGGAGACCAGCACAACGCGTCTCATTGTGTGGTGAGGAGACTTAGTACTTATATTATACACACAAACTGAAAATATTTCATTCCTACAAGCAATCTGTTCGCAGTGCAAACAAGCAGTTTTCATTTTTGTGATGACTACTGCTTCGCTAAATTTGGCCATACTTATGTAGAAGCTGCTAAGACAAGTATTGTGCAAAACTCCCCGATCGGAAGGAAGGGAGTCATGTTCTGGACATTGAAGCCAGATCACTGCATCACGACAGTCGCAATACCACATTTTCAATTTAGAGCCTAATGGCCTGTTGTTAGCACGCCAAATTTCTACGCAGCATTTACACCAATCAGCATCGGGATATTCCATGGCGGCAGAAATCTACGAAGAGCGATGCAAGGTACGGGATTAATATTCAAAGCGCGGCGGCTGGAGTTCAGGTTAGTTATGTGTACGTGCACAGGTACACAAACAGGTGTGCGGTAGTGACGAGCGGAGACACGGAGAGGGAGACCAGAGAACGTCTGTTGCCTTATGATTAAATCCATTTTCAGATGATCGAACTGACTGAAATATTGTATCTTATGATAAAACATAAAATGGTTAAATGGTGAACTCGACTCAAGAGATAATTGAATTAATTTTTGGATCCACAAAAGCCATCTTAGAAGAGTATAATTAATTTAAGACCATCAATTCCACTTAAAGGTATTCACTTTGACTCACAATTCAAATCAGAATGATGGTGGAATTTATTGAAGATAAAAATAAAGTCCGAAGAAAGTCTTCATGTAGTTTTCACGACTTCACTTTCTGAGAGGACGTTTGGTTCTGCGGCATCACACCCTAACCACATCACCACACCACCACCACACCCCGACCACAGCACCACACCAACATCACCACACCCTGACCATAGCACCACACCAACACCACCACACCCTGACCNCACTAACACCACACCACCACCACACCCTGACCACAGCACCACACCACCACCACACCCTGACCACACCACACCAGCACCAAACAGTACCACTTGTCCTTCAAGGCGCACAAAAAAAACACAAAAAGTTCGAGGCATTTTTGCGAGTGCAGGAGAAAAATAACGATAAGATTTATTTTATCGGGGACGGCGCTAACTAAATTCTGGTCGGCACGTCTTCGGCTGCAGTCCGACACGATGTCGTGCATGACTGCACGCCTCACAGAACTGCAGAGCACACACGACGGCAGGGCACACACGACTGTA
>VOMN01041459.1:11451-33195 GCA_014899125.1 Orchestia grillus
GTAGGGCACACACGACTGTAGGGCACACATGACTGTAGGGCACACACGACTGTAAGGCACACAGGACAGCAGGGCACGCACGACTGCCGGCAGCAGGTTCGCTCTAATAGAATCATCTTCACAGAAGCGGTCATCACTCACACGAGCAGGAAGTGAGGGCGGCGACTGTACCGCTTGAGCTGAGAGCCGTAATTGAGGGCAGGACCTGGCCGTGTTGGTGCCGTGATGCATCGGTTGCAGACATGGCACATTCCAGTTAAGGTAAACTCCGCTCATTGGGCTAAAATATAGACTACCCGTTTAGTGACACATTGCTCGCTCACATGAAGAGCTCGGCATCAGCGAGCTGCATGCACACGGAGTGACTGCAGAGTCCACGTTGAACACCGACACAAAGTTCACGTTGTGTGAGTGTTTCTTTGAGGCCGCCTTGTTTGAATAGTGGGTGTTTTGCGATGACGCCGCGTTGATGAATTTAAAACTACTTCACGACCTCCCGAACGCATGTTTTGCAAAATGACGACCCGAAATTTACTTATCGCGGTGATGAGAAAAAGTGATAGAAACATGCTCTCAAATATCAAAACACAAATGTATGATGCGATTTTAATTCGGCGCAGTTTACGGAATACCACAGAGTAATTTTGTGTCCAACGCGACATGGCGGACGTTTAGGTACGAAGCTCTCGCGCTGTGGCGAGGTGACGGCAAGTTTCCATGTAATATTTTTCACCAGAGGTAGCTGAGGTGCGCGTCAGCAGTACAGGCCATGGCCTGCTTAGCGTAGGCCGTACGCGTACGCGCGTACGGCCAAATGAATTGTTCGCTCGTACGCGCTGAATGATCTACTTACCGTTACGGACTATTACCAAAATTTATGTTATGGAGGACCGACAACTAATATCAGTTTGGACGCACCGTTTCACCAATGTCATTGGCAATTACATTGCCCTCGAGTGAAGATGCCTTTATTTGAATTGACGACACAAAATATTCATTTCGAGTGAAAAAAGGTAACCCGAAAAGATTCTTGTCGCTTTTAAGTAAATAGAAAATTCAAGAACGCCAACAATTTTGAGGACGCCTTGTAAAAAGGCGAGAAACTACCGGGCACGGTGAGCGATTCTCATTCAATTATACTCCGTGTATAGGTTGCAGTAAAATGGTGTAACAAATTAATCAGTTTAATGAACAGAAGTAAAGTAAAGAATGAATAAAAGTATTCGTAACCTAAAGCAAAATAAAGCAAGAATGGATTAAATGCATATTTAAAAATAAAAATAGGTCGTCTATTCTTTATTTTATTTTCGTATTTAAGAAACCAACTAATACATCAGATCATTTGTATCTTCACGCCCGGCACGGAATGATTTAAAGCGGTGGTGACATGGAGACGACCTGAGCGTGCACGGGACACGATGCGTGTGTACGTGTGTACGTGCGTACTGTGTGTGAGACCTGCAAGTCATAGTCATCGTAGCCATTTGCGGACTTGTCATTACGAAAACGAACATCAGTGGCAAACAACCTAGTATCGTTGTGATAATGGACGTATTTTCAAATTGTGAGTACAATCATCTACCTCAAACCCCGCACAATCTCTCTCGCAATCATTTGCGTGGATTTCAATTCTGAAAACGATTGTGTAAATCCAGGTATGCACTTTTAGATCTCGTAATCATAAATTTTGAAAACACGAGGACAATCAACTAGTTCAAATTAGCTATTATCTCTCCCGTGATTATACAAATTTGTAATTAGAAAAAATAATCGCTAACCAAAAACTGCGCACCAGTCCTCGAATAATCCTTCTGATAAGAGAGGAGCGCTCGGCGAAAAAGCTCTGATTACTCTTACATAACTTTTACCATTGCTCATTTCCTCGTTCCTAAACTTTCAGGCAACTGCGGCAGCTGAAAAAATAACAAGAACAGCCAGGAACTTCTGCGTTAGAAAAATAAGCTGTCACCCGCATCAAGAAAACCAGAGAAACAGAACGCGGTAGTTAGTCTTCAGGTCCAAGTTTCATAAGAATGAGTTTTTCTAGCCCGGAATAAAGCACGAAAATGGAAGTGTAATTGGCCGTTTAACAAGCTCAGAGGATTAATTCGTCTTCTTTACAGTCAACATTGTGGTTTTTGCGGTGGCTTTTAAGCGACAACCGCACGCTGGGTTTTGTCCAGTACAGGCGGTGGCTGCTGCAGTGGGCTCGTGTGGTCAGCGGACTATGGAAACCGTCTTAAATTTGCACGCAATTTTACTCAGAACGTTAAGGCCTTGAGCACTCTGTAACTTATTGCGTCAAAGACAGTCTTGGGTGCTAATTGACTTATTGCGTCAATGTCTTAGATGCTAATTGAATTTTGTATGACGTCAAAGTACAGCGTTAAATAGCCATACAGCGAGATGTTAATTTCATGATACAGGATGTTACATTTTCTGATATGACATTATTCTAACGAGCCTAAAATATCTAAAACTTAAATGTTATAGGCATTCAAGCCGCATTCAACTTGAATGTTATAAGTATTAAAGCCGCACATTTCATTTCATAGAACTCGAGCAGCTAACGCGGTTTCTGAAACTTCCAATTTCAAGACTTTTAGGCACAACTTCCTAAACAACAGGAACTTTATTTGAAACTGCACACATTCTATAAGCAAGATTTCAGGCGCGTAATAAAGCCCTCATGGAGACACCTTGCGTCGGACACAACTCGCCAGAAAGGAAAGTCTTTTCGGTGTTTTTCCGAACACTAAGCCAACAAAACCCTGATGGTCTCGCAACGGGAGGTCCGTAGACGCGCTTTCACAGCTCGTTTTCTTCATGATTCTGAACAACCATCAAGCAAAGGAACACAAGCCGAATTTTGGCTCCGTTTAGTCCAGGTTTATTCTACCTATGAGGGGGAAGTTTTTTACGAGGCCAAAGTGGGATTGCTTTGAGGGATCAGGACTTTGTTTCCTCAGTAAACCGACTCAAAGGGAATAAGAGATCAGCCAAGCCCTGGGTACCACGAAACTTTATGTGAACAGCGAGAGCAGCCCTGCAAAAAGTAGCTCACGCATCGGAGTGAGAAATATCAGAAACATCAGAGGAGTAGCAGCAGCAGCATCAAGCAAGTTGCAGCAACACAAATAAATTTACAGCAATGTCGAACATGTTATGATATAGCACATGTATGGCTATTTAAACATGAAATAAATAGTACCAACATAAAATTCAGGAAACATCGGACAAGTTGCAATGACATAACACCTTACAATGGCATGAAAAATTTCTGTTACATCAAGCAGATTAAAACTCTAAAAAAAAGTCGCAGTTACAAGAGAAAACAATTTACCTGCAGAACAATGGCTTGGAAACAGCTACTTAACACGGTGACTCCGAAGTGGGTCATATGTGGTACACGCGATCTTCTAACGGTTTTCTAACCTAACCTAAAGTAACCAAAGCACTATCATGTATAAATACAAATTTTCGAGTTTTCTTCAAAATTGTGTTCATCAATTGAATAAGCTAGTTCTGATTAGAAAGAAAATTGATAGAGTAACCCAATTTGTGAAACCAAAATCCTTCATTTTTAAATTCACAGTAGAGATATTTGTCGGCATGTAATTTTACCTGTGCGGAGAATCGTAGTCAACGTGTTAAAGATAAGAGCTACAACGCATGGAGCCTTCACACAGTAGTGCTCCACTGGACCAACACAATGTAGGTGATAATGTGCTGGTGTCCAGGCCAGCTGCACCGAGCTGCTAGAACTCACCGATCAATCGAGCACGTCACGAAACTTGCCAGAAAAAAACATCTAAGCGATAGTCATAACACCTGCTGAATGCTGTCAATGAAATCCAAAGTCAGGGTAAGTTCCTTAGTATCATCCATGCCTAAAAATAAAAGAAAAAAGGTAGGAAGATTTTTTGCTCTCAGTGTCATTATTATCAGGAGGACTATCGCTCACTCATTGGTATACAATACAATATCCCTGAATAAACCCGGATAAATAACATAAAAACTGGCCGACTGCACATTTCTCATAAGATGAAGAAGAGGAAGAAGAAGGACCTACTCCAAGAAATAACTAAGTCCCCAAAAATTTCTTTTAATTATTGATAACTTTTTAACAATCGTAGTAATTTTTTACGACGTGCGACTAACGCGTCAAAACCGTAATAATCTTCCATCTCCACAGGCACTACTACTGACAAACATTTTGGCCAGCACAGCCAGCAACAGCTAGCCAAATACTCAGCGTCAAGGTCTAAAATAAATGAGTTAGAGCGATGAGAGGAAACAAACACGGCGCACAGTCTTTACGTGCACTGATCTCTTTCGAGAGCCAGAGAGCGGACGGAGGAAGAAAAGTTCAGTTCAGGACATCCTTCTGTACAAAATATAGATTCTGCAGTGAGATGCTTGGGCTACTCCTGAGTACATAATTCCTAATCTTCTATTATGACGGACGAGGGTTTATTCTCATAAGAAAGAAATTTAAGTACCAGATACCCACACGCTTGAGCACCAGATACTCGGACACTGGAGTACCAAATACCCGTACACTGCAGTAGCAGATATCTAAACACTAAAGTACCAGATACCCGGACGCTGGAGTAGCAGATATCAGGACACTAAAGTACCAGATACCCGGACGCTGGAGTAGCAGATATCTGGACACTAAAGTACCAGATACCCGGACATTCGAGCACCAGCTAACAAGCACCAGCGATGGCGCGAACAGCAGCATCAACAACACCGCTCGCTGCAGCTGCAGCATGGCGGTCATGGATGCAATTAGAGCGGCGGCAATTAAACAAGTCCAGGGAAGCACGTCGGAAGACCTTCTCCAAACTCGGGTAATTTCCTGGAAGGAGAGTTGCCTGAAGCTGCCGTCGATGGTTCTACGACCACTTCAAAATTGTCTCTCGCTCCTCAATATTGTCTTGACTTTTGAGCGGCCCTCTAGCTACTACGAAGTTCCGAGGTTAGTTTATTACTTTCTTCTGGTACAAAATTACACGAACGAATTTGTGTTCAAGCTGAAGCAAAGATATGACCCCCGGGCCCCGTCAAATTAGAACCGTACACTCATACAATCAACCCTACCCAGTCTCACTTGGCTGTCAAAGCATTTATAATTATTTGTAATTTTCTCCATTCAAGTATTTTCATCTATTATTTTATAAATTTATCAACGGGGCGGCAAAGAAATCAGACTGGGTATACGACCTTAAATTGTCCACAAAATATTCGGTTAATTTTCAGAGAGTTGGTTTCCAAGCCTGTGCAATGTTCAAGAATGGCTACGTCTTTGATCTTTGAGAAACAACCGCTGCATCAAGGACACGATTGGGTCCTCCAAAGAACACCAGATCACAAAGTCCAGCACGCAAGGCCCAATGGAACATGAGAAGTCAACATAGTATACACTTTATCGTTCCTAGAGAATGAACTTTTTTAATTTCAATACCTAAAGTTATATTGAGGTGCTAGTAAAAATATGCTGAAATTGTCAGGAATGAATGTTGGACTAATTCTTTTTCACCGCAGAGAATAATAATTCGAGTAGGAAAGAATCTAATCAAAAAGCTTTCAAGTAGCTACATTAAAATTTATTCAACGCTTCACTTGTAACTTTTCAAACATTTTATCAGTGGAGTTCAGCAATGGGAAGCTGTAAACTTAAGAACATATTTCACTTGTATGAATACAGGCTCCCGAAATGGTATCGGTTCAGCTATAAATTCATATTTGTGTACTTTTTTCCAAAAAATACTTGCAAGATGAATATTTTCCCTCATGTAGTATCACTCACCTTTTAGTATCATTTTCACATGGGATCAAAAACTACAACTTTAGAAGCCTTGGGAGTTTCTATCTCTAAATGAAACAGCACACTGACGTCCACCATGTTCTTCTCTCGGTAATAGTTTCCTTTACTCTGTATCTATATTCTTTCTTCACTATCGGCGATTTAGCGTAGTTAAGGACATAAATACGTCCGGATTTCTGTGTACATTGGCGCTGAATTGAAGGCATAGGCGATCGTGCGTTGCCGCTCGTCACGCTGAATAGGCGTTCTGTTTCCCCTCGGACGAGGGGAGCTCGAAACAGGCAACACAAGACCCATTCGAGGGGTCCGCACCAGTCGGAAGTAATATGCAATAAAAACGCCCAACAAATGTCGACCGACACCGAACAGCCACTGCCCAAAAAACGCAAGCAAGGTCGGCATAGAGCTCAAAACCATAAAGTAAACTTGACACGTCAATGACTAAGAAAACGCGAAAGTAAAAAATAAGAAGCGTAGACTGCCGTTCTCTCATCGAGGAGAACGAAATACTTCGAAGGGAGACAGGCGATCGACTGCAACGAAGCGTTACGTGTTCTCACGGATAGTTGTAATTTCAAAGAAAATTCGCTGATCCATGAATGTAACTTCAGAATCACGAAACGAAAGACAAATCATTCTTAAACCGCAATGGATGATGCTAATGGCTGTCGAAGCGCACTCTTATTTTGTTTGCAGACACCCAACGGAGTGCCGGGACCGGAAGCAAGCCAACATAAATGATTTAAATAAAAAACACGCCAGACGAATTAATTTGTTTCTGTTAAACACTATACATACCTGTCAACTGACGTAAAATGTAAAAATTTTGGCCATGGAATAGGTGAACAATTGGACATTTCCCATAAATTCAAACTTCACTGAAATGAAATATTTTTTTAGCAACTAAACTATATTGAATATTAAGAAGCAACATAAGTACCGCGTGCCAGCGTAATAACTCTTTCATTTACTAATGTGTTTCAGACAAGTCTGTCCGGTTGAGGTCCGATAATAAATAAAGAAATAAATACCCCATGTCCATCTTTCTTTCTCCAATATAAGTTTCTCCTCAAGTTTCAAATTGCTTTCTCGGCCGAGAAATACTTCTTGAGTTAACCTTTTATTTTGGGAAGAAGTTATTACATCGCTGCCACATTTTCCCGGTACGCTGCTCTCGACTCGCACATCGCTTGTCGGCCTAGCGAGGAGCCCGGCACTCCGGTGCACCCTCTCAGACGCTCTCTGGTCGGCGCGGGGACTCCAGTTTTGAACGTGCGTTTTCACATGCTTTCAAATATCCAGTTCAAAAATTGCAAAAATTCTCCAATTAAGGTGATGTGGCCCACCCGAGTTTTAGTTCATCACTTAAGAGGGTTGCAGGAACAATAACAGTTCTTCAGAGCCGTAAAATTGATGCGGTAAAAAACTAAAATTAAGTAAGAATTTAGGTTTACATTCTCTGAAGAATACACGAGGAAAGCCCGGTTCATCAGAAGTAGAAATATGGGGCTCTACGTGTTGAATGATTTTTGGTCATACAAAGGAAAAGAAACAATCGTCATTGGACTTCCATGATTTCACACGCCCAAAAAGAACGAGAAAGAGCGCGAGACACAGCCAGAAAGTGAAAAAGAAGAGACCCAAAAAATCTTCCAAAGACTAATTGATTGCAGATAAGAATCTGCACTTACAATGAGCACTCCAGACTTATGACACTCCAGAAGCCAAAGGAAGGATAATATGAGAAACACTGTTATTTTTGAAGTAGCTAGGAAAAGAACATGAAAAACAAAATATATTCACATGTTTCTCCACACGATGAAAAACGCAAAACATGTTCCCAGAGTTTCTAGACAACAATATGAACTAAGCACAATCACTTACTGCCAAAGCCATCCATCCAAGTGAGCCTATTTCAACATATGAGAAAAGCAGCAGCCGCACGGAAGTGCAAAACATTACAACAGAATATTATTTCTAGTTATTTCGCTCACTAGGTATAGAGTCTTAGCAATCAGTGCCGGACGCCACGCATCTGGAACTTGGTCGTGAAATTTTACTTAGAGCTGAAGAAAACGTTGAGGCTTCCTGCTGAGGCGACAGAATGAAATTGTAAAATTAGTTTTGGTGAACAACTCCTTCAAATATTTTGCATTACAAGAGTGTAGTGGTTCTTGAGCAGGATGTAAGAACCACTAGGGCATCTGAAGAAGACATTTACTGCTAGAAATGCACATAATCATATTAACTTATAGCGTATCATAAAAGAAACAGTATGGCATTAGAACATTATTATTCCTACTAACGGCAGTAGTAACGATGACTAAGATTTATCAACACGACGGTGAGCACTGATCACAACATGTCAAAAATGCTAGCTTACTAAAAACTTTCCCGAAAAATTTATCCATGCGGGTAATAAAAAATTACCACACTAAACAATAAAATAAAACTTGAGTGCAGAGGCGCCTCGCAAAGACAGGATAATTATTTTTCCACGGCCATAAACTACTGTGGCGTGTAAGAAGCGATGAGCGATCAGAGGTCGAAGAAATGACCGACCGCGGACGAAGAAAGTCAGGAAAAAGAGGACGAAGGTTCAATCGAGTTTGTTGGCAAGCGGGGGGCACATGCGAAGGGCCATCGATCAGGGGAGAGCACCCCCGAATGAAGCTGCATCCTCATAGTCAGTCAAAGTATCCTTTAGAAGTCATGTGAAAACACGACCGCAAAAGTGGTAGTCCATCTAACAGATTGCCGCGCGCAAAAGGCGCTCGAAAATGCACAACCAAAAAACTTGCGCGAATAACATCAAAGAAGCGCGTGGAAAAATTACGGGCGCATATATGAACGATAGCTCTAATGAAAAATAAACAGACTTAATTGGAAAGGTTGCAAGTGAAAAAATCATACCTTGAATTAATGTAATATTAGTTGGTTCAAAGATTTCTATCGAAATCACGTGGGATGCATAGTGAGCGAAGAGAAGATAGGACCATCTAGTATGAACTGTAGAAAACATGGAGTCTATGCACAGGTACTCTCACCTGACTCCTTGAGCATAGAAACAGCAAGTTAAGAAAGAAGAGGAAAAAAAGGCAAAGAAAAGATAGCAAAGAAGATGTGAAAATTGAAAGGAGCAAAGTGAGTACGAAAGACGGAAGTCCCAAAGGCCTATCTATGTATAGCTCAAGTAACCTAACTTTGCCCCTCGCAAGTCGCCAGTCCCCATAGCATAGGATAGACAAACCTAACTCATCTAATCCCACTGCCTATCCTATGCCCCTTGAGGGGTTCACAAGTGGAAAAGAATAAAAATGGGAACCCTGAATGAACGGCAGCGTCTCCAAATTACTTGATTGCAAAATCACGTTTATAATCACGAAAAAATTTTAAGTCAAAAACATGAAATCGTTAACGTGACAGGGTCAAGGCGAAATTAAAATAGAACTAGGCAGTCGCCCACAATGAAATTCAAGGGACCCATTACTGTGAAACAGCAGTGAAATAAAACTTATAAGTGTTGAGTAAAATCCGATTTCTAAACCAATTGAGTTAGAATTTAGGGAATACAAGCTGGAAATAAAAGGTACTTAAATATTAGGTCTGAACACCGTAGATTTTCAATACTTAAATGTCAGGACCAAGTCCCGTAGATTTTTCGAATTGATTCAACTCTTGAGCGGCAAAATAGTTTCAGCGATTAAGCTTCATTTGCTCTGCGCAAATATCTCCCAAAGCCTTGTGCACGCATGGAAAAAATCTGCACTCAGCTTTTTACAAAGAACTAGCGTATCCTAATGGAAGACAATTTTAGATCCATAGATACGGAAGAAGGTTAACCTGCAGGTCGATAGAAATGTAGGTTATACTTCACATTTCGTCAAACTTGAACAGAAACTTTGAATAAACCTCAAAGTCATATCCAATTGAATATTACGCACGTAATGAAGGTAACTGAAACGAATATTCAATCCTAATCGTGAAAGAACATTCGTTTCGGTAGAAGTGGAGTGACGCATAAAATAAGCGAACGACTTATTAGTGCTCCTGAATACTGTTAATCTGGAAACTTTTGGACACAGAAGCAGAGATGCAACATTACATGCATAACATTCTCTCATGAAACCCTTCTTAAATGAACGCAACATCAGCTTAGAAATACGGCCCTGATTCCAACAGAGCAGAGCTAAATGAAACAGATGAGACCGCGCAGACCAACTTACCCCAACTTACCCCAACCTGATTGTAACAAAATGGAAATATGGCTGCAACTCAAGCGTTGCCATCACAAGAATCGTTAAATGAACTGCACACAAGATCGAAATATGTAAATAAATGGCCCTTGTACATGAGAGCCTGGCATGAAAATTGGGTCTAACTTCCAGGAGAAGACACATAAATGGAAGATGTGTCATCTAACTACTCAAATGCAACAGCCCCAAAGGTTTCCGCCGTTTTTTCAACGAAACTTAATTAGGCCATCGAAAATAAAGCCGGCGAGCACAATGGCTTCGCATTTCGCTGTGAGATCCCACTCTACCTTAGTGCCTTGTCTAGCACTTGATACTTCAAATTAAAGCAGGGAAGTGGTAAATTTCCAGTCAACTTTCTAAAGAGAAACGTTTCCTATCAAGAATAGTTATAGAGATTTAAGTTTATGATCTTAGTGACTTTGAAGTCTCCGCGTTCTTAAAACCAGGCTCAATTTTACTGACGATACACGATTGCCTCTCATACACAGTTCAACCAAGACTCATACATCCACAAAAACATTTAGAGTCATCACGAAGCGCTAGTATTTGTGAGTAGATACTGAGATGAAACGTCTGAGGTAAGAACCTCTCATTTCGTTTCAGCGTATGAAACCCACGCTAATATCAAGGCCCTCCGCAACCAAGAGGCAAATCCAAACTGAACTATCTCGCATGATCTCCGTGCAGTGAAGAAATCATACTCAGCAAGTTATTTGATCTTCCTCCCGAGACGAAGATTGTAGCTAGACCGCGATGCCCGTATATTCGTTCAATAATCCTGCTGCTGATGTGAGCAAACAAAGCCGGCGAGGGGAGCAGCCAGAGGCAACAGGCACGGCCTTACCGCCCAGTTTTGCTCATATTCCGGCTTCAGGTGCTCCGTCAAAACAGAAGCCATATTGGCTGCCAAAGCAGCATAAAAATGCTCTGAGCTGAGCATGTTAGCTCACATTGGAGCATAATGTAACTTCCCCTCAAAAGTGATGGAGTTGGTCGGGCTGGAGGAATGGGTGAGTATCTACAGGCGTATCTCAGTCGCATTCATACGCAGTACATTGAAGGCATTCAAATGGTAATTTTAAAATGGAATTACATTGATGAAGTTGCAAGGAAACAAATCAATTCAGCCACATCCACGTTAATTTGATGTACTTGGTCGAACAATAAATACGTTAGACAGTCAGAAGCGCACACGCAGATTGCTCGAACAACCTCCTCTGATATAATTCTGCACTAATCCCGAAAACGGTTTCACTGTTCTTTAAGAGTAATTTTACTGTCAAGGCTTAAATACTGCTTAAAAATTTGTTCGAAACAGTAATTCAGGCACAGCTCCCCGAACAAAGAATTGGTCACTTGTTACGTTTACGGTGTAAGACCTTCACGAGCTCGAATAAGAATGGCAGTTTGGAGCGGCGTTGAGTTTACAACGCCCTTATTTACACCTGGTTGATTTTAAACCACTCTTGCATCCATTGATCTCGTAGTGCGGCCATTGTACGAGGACGATCTTCTCGACATCTAATTTGTCGTTCTAGGTGGTCCCACAGAGTTTGTATTACGTAGATGCCTGGGGACTCAAATGAACAATCCAAATGCCTGACATATCCAGAATGCGAACAGCTAATTAATGATAGGTATGTATGCACACGGTAGTTGCCATCCTTCATAGGAGCTCGAAAAACAAAATGTGACTAATATTTTTTCCGGGGAACTCATATTTCGAATGCTCATTACTGCACCGTAGACATGTAACTGCAAGTAGCATCATCTCAGCAACCATTGAAGAACAAAATTGTTCAGCACAGATGTGTACCGAAGCAATCTCTCGAAGGGGATTAAAAGCGAGTGAATTTTCCGAAAAACAAATAAAAAATACAAGTGTGCCGCACAGAAGACAGAACGCTTTTAAAAAGATATCGTAAACACCACGCTGCTTTTTCCATTAATTAACTATTGAAATAAAACGCCGCACAAGTATTACAAATACTCCAACGCACTCTCCAAGCCCTTCCGCAACTATAGTACATATAGTCACACCTCACTTTTTTGTCTTTTGCGTTTCATATGATTCTGTTTTTTACTATTTTGTCGCTGAGAGTTCATCCTAGTCTTCAAGTATCCGGTTCCTTATTTACCAAAATTTTGAGCAGTTTCAAATATCTTATTTTCGTGAGACATTTTTGAACGCATTGCTCAAGAGAACCGAGGCTCTACAGGAACCTGACATAACTCGACAGAGGGGGCTGAGGACAATGATCTGTAAACCTAAAAGTAAAAATGTAAATTTCTCGTAAGCGAGACACAACAAAAGCCTGTGCCAGAAACCGATGTCTATAGTGCTTATTAATCCGCAGTAGTTTTTCAGTGATAATTCGAAAGCTCACGAATAAGCACTGCGAGCGTGCATGAAGCTGCCTCCTGCTTGCCGTGGCCATTGAGGTTCATCCATGAGGGTAATATTGTAACCAAAATGACATGTGATTATCATGAGTCTTGCAGCCTGGCACAAGGTACAGACTTTCCCAAGGCAGCTTCCGTGTTTTTGAGATTAGTTCCGTCGGGCAGGATGTAGGCAAACAGGACGGACGTAGGGGGGTATGAGGAGCGCATTGTATTTGCGGATGATAAAATTTAGCGCAAATGGAATAGGAAACTTTTGCGTTTGCCGTTTATTTTTGTACGAACGACGCTGAACAAGGATGCATAATTATAACTTGCTCTCTATAGGCTGTAACTGTCATTTTGGATTTACCTTCTTTGCTTATTCTTCACGGACGTTCTAGGCAACGTCATGAAAATTTTTCCAAATATCCTTCAAGAAGAAGCTCCTGTGAAGTCGCAGACGAAGTAAGCTGAAGTGTAGGCCATGTTTCGTAAATGTTATAAATCGTTCATTTTTTTGCTGCGTCGGCGTTGCACGTGACAACCAAAATTGTCGCATACATATGTAAGTGAGGCACAGACCGTCATCCTCTATAAATGTTTACTTGAAATAGGTTGCGGCTCCACTACCCGGGCACCTCTTCTTCGTGGGAAATAATAGTAGTTTCACTACGAGTACGGTGCTTATTTACACCACTAGGTCTACCACTAAAGTACAGTGTGGCCCATGCAGCGTACATATACAACTAAGTTGTTGTATGTCGCATGTAACATGTCTTTCAAAGAATCGTAGAGGACTCCGTAGCCCTACGTTATTTCATTCACCAGGAAAAGTCACCTAAAATCAGGTACTCCTTTCCAGAGGGTATGCTCAGCCTTCACGAAGAAATTGAACTTTTAGGTGAGGTAGCCTTCTATTTGTAAACAAGCTTGGGATTTATGTAAATACAATTCAGAAAGTTTACAAAGGCAGGCAATGGAAGCGAGCGCTTCAGGCCGGTCGGCTAAGCATCAAAAGTTTATGACGTACAAGTCGAGCCAAAACGTCTCCAATATCGCGATGGCGAAGTCAGGGGCAGATATCAATCGGACCACAAATGGAGTTATGGAAGAAGTTACGGTTTTCGGCGCAATCACGGAACATTGAACGCAAACTTTAACGAGACGGATTGGCATCAAAACTGACAGAGTTTTTGAGAGTTTCTGGAAGAAAGCAATCCAATAAAACTGGCCATTTATTCATTCCGAGCTGCACTTGCGGTTGAAAGTGGACTCGTAAAATCGATGAGCCGGATCTGGAAATCGCATCTCGCTGTTGTGAGAAGCAAACGATGCTTCAACTCGTACGCATCAAATTCTGGAAAAGTTACCTTCGCAAGCGATTTCAAAGCCCTGCACACGAGGTACGAAATCCCGTCTAGCGTCAATATTTTGCACGACGGGTGGGTGCAAGAGGGGGTATAGAGGTACAACCGAGGGGGTATAGAGGTACAACCGAGCGGGTATAGAAATACAAGTACAAATATCAAGTGATCATCACGAGCGAGTTCAGGGTTCACTTCCACCACACCGGCTAAACGATTCAGCAACGACAGTTTAATAGAAGCGAGTAAACCCTGTACTTCTATCACCACGATATGTCGGCCAGTCAGAAAAAGGCGTTTTTTTCTGAAGTAATTTACTCTTCTACAGAAACTACTCCGCACATTACCGGATTTTCCACTGTATCAGCAGTTTTAATAAGTTATAATAAAAAATTTCCCAAAAGTGACGAGTACAAGCCACCTAAGCCACAGCAGCTCTGCTGCGCGCTACTTGTCAACAACATCAGAGGTGCACCAACAGCCTTCCGCTAGCGCTGCTGTCGTCGCTTGGCGACCGTCTGCAAGGCGGCAGCAAGGTCTGCTGTTACATTAAATCAAGAGTATCCTATAGAACGTTAAAATGAATTTTCGCCTGACATGGAAAGTTGTTTGTAGTAGAGTGTTGGTGGTAGTCTCAGATTTACAGTGCGGTCTCTGTAACTGATGTACTATCGGATTAACACAAAAGTGTTTTTCACAACAAGAAACTATCACACTATTTATGTACAGTGGGTTCCTTAGAAATTAGTAAGCTGTCACTGAATTGATACAGCATGACTTTAGAAATATGAAGCACCGCCATACTTTAGCAGATGCTCAGCCAGAGACGTAAAGTTTGGCCAGGCCTGAGCAGCACGCTCGTAATGACATGAATCGTCGCAATAAATTTTGTCCCAAACTTTCTGACCACACGCCAACAAGCTTTCTTCACTTGCACAGGATCCTTCCCTTGATTTATAGACAAAACCGTGCCCATGCCGCTCACTGATGTATGTGAAGTTGAAACTTACAACTCTTCCAGGACAACTCACGCACCCGCCGGCCAGGCATGAACAAAGAATGGGAATAACGAGACCGCATTTCGTTGACGACAGACGATTTCAAGACGGATCGAGACTGCGTGTCTGGAGGCATGGTTGCGTAGCTCAGTGGCTGCACTCACTCCAATCGCACGCCAACGAAATATGACAGTTGCTCGACTGCCACCAAATTTGCGCGGCGTGCGTGTGGAGTTACAAGTGGAGCGATTGGTCGGTTTCGAATTGCGCTCTGCCTGAGAGCCTGCGCGTCTGCTGGGAATGGCGTCGTCCAAACGGGCTCTCTGCAGCAAAGGACTGCGTCAACCAGAGAACTTATTGCGTCAAAAGCCATTCGATTCTTGAAAAATAGGCGATAACTCGGAACGTATGTGCTTTTAGGTCAGTCCCTGTGATTAAAGGGACGGTCTAGCTGTTGAAAGCAAGCCGTTACAGACGTGATTTACAGGACTGCGACGAAGAGGGACCGCTGATTGGACGTTAAAATATGAAATCAAATCGGTTGCTGCCACAGCAGTATTGTAACAAACATATCGGAGTCGCGACAAAACGGCGCCTGAAAAAATGGAATTTCGAAGGGACCAGACACGGAAGGTCTTCAAGGAAATATCATCAGTTTTCCGAAGTATTTTCAGGTCAAAATTTAGCGACATACACGGCTGGAAACCTCCTTTTTTTCATTTCCTTTTTTCTTGACTTGCGACGGGCGGCGAGTTATTTAACAGTGTAAAAATCTATTTGCTACTATATTCAAAATACAAAAAAAAAACAAGTGGAAGACTAATTACCAAAATTTATGTAAAATTTAAGTTTACCATGAACGCATTATTCGAGAATCTATCCCGAATGCTATAAAAACAACACAGAAGCACAGCAACACAGAGGCACAGCAACATAAGATCACAGCAGAACAAGATAATAACACAAATGTACATCAGCACCAGAGCACAGCAGAACAGGAACACAACAGCACCAACGCACAGCAGCANGCAGCACAAGAACACAGCAGCACAAGAACACAGCAGCACAAAGCGCCCTCTCGGCACGTCGAGCAGATAGGAGGCCAATGCGTCGGTCTATTATTGCACTAGGACGGCAGTTACTCTAGCAGCTCCAAAGTTTCCGAGATAAATTCAGCGGCAATTCATGCGAAGCAAGTGCTCGCATCTTCCCTAAATCGCGGAGCAATCAACTCTTTTTACGACGGCTTCTTGGGGAGATTTCCCCGCACAGCGTGAGACGGATAATCAAGATCGGAAATAGAGCTCTGCAGCAGGCACGACTTTAGGAACATGAAGCAGATAGCACTGGGGCTGGTATTAAATCAGATTATAAAACTAATATTCCTCTATCGGAGATACTCTTGCAAGTCTTACGTGTACCATTACCTACATCCCAGATACTCCAAGTCGTACCATCACTATTACTTGTATCTCAAACCCTCCAAGTCTTGCGACCACCATCATCAGCATCTCGAGCACTCGTCCAAGTCAGCATTGGATGTGGCACACGAAAGGGGGCCAATGTGAGCAGTACGTGCAGCTGGGCAGCACAGACAATGCAGGCCAAGACTGCTACAACTCGGCACTAAAATTTAGTGCTTTTCTCTAGAGGAAGTCTTTTATTAGAGGTCGTGAAAAAGCGGATCGCCAACTGACCTTCAAATAAATTAAGAAAGTCTGCAAGGGAGCGTTTCCAGCCACCCCAAAAAAGCCACCACGCCAGTGTTCATTCACTTCTTTTGCGAGGAGGGAGGTGAGGAAAGCAATGCTCACTTCTGCGTGGAAAATAAGACGCAATTCACCAAGTCGTAAGTGGACTATACATAAATTTAGAAGTTGCCCTCACAACACATTGTCGAAAGAGCAGTTCAGATTTGAATTTAGTCCTGCTGGTCGCGCGGGCATAACTACGAAAATAATACTACCTTGTAGGAGTAAGACTTCATAAAATTATACTACCTTGTAGGAGTAAGACTTCACAAAATTATACTACCTTGGAGGGGTAAGATTTCACAAAATTGTACTACCTTGTGGGAGTAAGACTTCATAAAATTATACTAACTTGTCGGAGGAAGACTTACAAAATTATGCCACCTTGAGCGAGTGAGACTTCACAAAATACTATCAGCAAAATGATACAAAAATTATGCTTTCGATATACTGACGTAAGAAAGCCTATGGCTACCGGAGGATACTGACAACCCCTCAAAATTCCATAAAAAATAGAATAGATTATCATGAAATCAGGCAGTTGAGGACGTGTACAGCTCCTACCCTACACTTACAGTATGCGCTGCAGCAGCAGCAGCCATCCTCTGCTAGCAGAGACCTGCAACAGCTCTGTAGGGGTGAGGCAGTAATAGGTGGCCTCTGCAGCTCCATTGACAGACTCTCAGCCCTACCAGACGCTACTCAAAACAGCCGCAGCCTGACCAAACTGCAGCGTAACTTAATACAACTATACAACTGTGGGACTAGCTAAGGCAGCGCTACTCTGCTTCACGATAAGCAGACGCAGCACAGTGCAGCTGTGTGACCAGTCGATGCAACGCTATAAAGCTGCAGGAGGTTGCAGAAATAATCCAGGATTTACAGTCCGAGCTCCCCCTCCCTCTTCCCAGAGATGCAGCAGACGAAGCCCCATCATCCCCACCACCTCCGCCTCCCCCGCTGCTGCAGGGTTCAACTTTCCCTATTACCTCGGTCGTAAGAAGCAAGTTAATTTTTACGGCCCTCGAATACAAGGTCGTCAATGGAGAACATGTTTGCAACGGATATTAAATCGTGGCCTTCGCCGGAGATATTGGTCCTAAAACAGCAGTATAAAATATGTCTCAATTCACAGGCTAAATTGCTGAGCACTTCACGACGGAGAGCCTAGAAGACTAGCGTCCAGGGCGGCCATGTTCTGACCTCTGCTCCGCCGTAAAACACTGACCACACACCCACCACACTGAGCTGCAATTTATGGGTTGTTTTGTGGAGAAGTGGAACGTTTTTAGCAGTGCCAGCGGAGATTCTCTTGAGCTAAGCCGAGGGCTAGCGTTTAAAAATGCAATTATTAAACTAAATCTCCATGTTGCTTCAGGTGTTAAACCTGTCACTGAGTGGCGATATTGTTGGTTGAGCCAGTTTGCCATGAATAAAAAAACAAGTGACAAACATCGGAGATTTAATTTTCATTCGAGAAGCGACTTCATCAACATTTACGTCGACAACACCGCTTTCACAGATGTAATGCAAATACATATCTGGCCAGGATTTCACCGTCATCGCGTTACATAAGAGTTTCAACAACGGCAGCAAGATCTCGAAGTGGAACAGTCACGAGCTGCAGCAGAGAATCCCCCACATAACATCAGAGACACTCGCACGAGAGGTGGTTAGCGTTCTTCAGATTTCCTCCGACGAAGAACGACGGAAAGGAAGAAGGAAACTTCCCCCAAGACGTTTACACCCTTAACGCCTCAGCAAATTTTCAACAGACCGAGACTTTAATATCATAGAAACAACTTATGTGTACAGCAGTCACTTGAGGTTTGAACTCAACCAACAACAGACTCGTGCTGCCAACGTTTGTGATGCCGTGTTTAAGAATTGCCTTCCAGCGACGTCCACAAGGAGGCACCCTCATTACACGCGCCTACGACTCTAGTAAATTCATGTTTTCGAAACGCGCTTAGCGTTTAACATCTGCTGCGGGACAGTCTCCTTTCTCCACAACACACATGCTTACGGAATCAGAACCAATTCTATTCCACAGAGGCTGCAGAAAGAACAGGAAACATGAATTCATTTCTTTTCGTTTAGGCGGACACTAAAGAAATCTTGCAAAGCTAACCAGGGGCTAGACGCACGCCACCACCGCTCCAATTTAAAAGACCTCACGTCTAAATAATGACCCTAATTTAATGATCGCTGGAAAAACAACTTAATCTCTATTTCGAAAATAAATATTTATCGTCCACAAGTTGATTCATCAATGCATGAAGCTCGCTTTTTATTAAATTCAGCCAATTTTAGAGAAAATTAGCACAAGTTGTTACTAGGTCAATTTTGCCAGAAATCAATTTTGGAGGACAAATATTAACCAGTTACTGCAATACTCATACATGCTATCCCGCAAACGGTACGTGGAGTCAAAGCGGGCAAAAAATTATTGTAGTAGACAAACAAACAAATTTCATTTCATTTCAATACTTTTTATATGTTCTCCCAATACAAAGATAGTGTAACATTGTTTAATCGATAAAGTATTAATTGTCATTAGCATCTGCCACCGTCTTTCTGTGGTCCCTATTCGGCATCATCACCATCAGGTGTTCGGAAAGCAGGACGCCACGCACACTAACCCCCTCGCCCCCAGGATGTCTGATGAATGAATTCGATTTTCAGACAACTCCGCTTTCGTAAGATACATCAAGGCGCCCGGGAATGGTCGGTTCATGCTTTGAGAGGGCAAGGCAGGGCGAGTAGCCGCGTTCCAAGTTTTATCTAACCGAAAATTTGACGAGTTTTCTCGACTAAAACATATAAATTCAACTCAGGTACAAACGAGTTGACTTGTCCTTACCAGGGTATTGGTTGATCAAGGAAGCTGACCCTCCCTCGACCAGGTACAGGAAACGTCGTGGGCTATGCAATGAATTAATAATTTGCTCTTACGTACTAAAAATTCAAACCTTTTCGGTTAGGATCACAAATGTGACTTTACGTTGGAATTAAAATATTCAATATAAATGAACAGGATCAGGATTCATCAATCGGATGATCTGGGACGCCCTAATGTAATACAAAAATTCATTATGAATACATGAGGAAAAACTGCGCGGCGTCACCTAAGGTATCATTTGGGACATCACTTTCGACATCACTCAAGCTATCATTTGAGGTTTAAGGTATTATTTGAGGTTTGGAGCATCATTCGCAGATGAAGGCCTTATTTATGGCATCACTGGGAGTATCAATTGCAGCATTAATTAGAGCATCAACTGTGCTATTAGTTCCAGTACCAATTGAGGCAACAACGGAAACACACAAAGCTTCATTTAAAGCCCTATCGAAGTTATAATTTACGACAATATTTTAGCTATCTTGAAGAGCATCTTTTAGAGCTGTACTTAATGCACCATCCCGCTCGGTATAGGAGGCATAATTCAAGGCAACATATGGGCAAGTTTTAAAGCAGCATTTAAGGCATCTTTTAAGGCAACATTTAGCCAACATTTCGGCAACAATTAGGAAGCCTCCCGGCCTCTCGAGGAGATTTAGATGTCCGCAGCGAGTCGTTGCGAGAACACTTTATTACAGAAAGAGAAAGCACAAAATACGGACGGCGATTAAAAAATTCAGTGAAAACATCGAATAAAAACTCGCGAGTTGACTAACACTACAGCTGTTCACTGAGGCGTCGCTGCTCTGGTGATGGGAAGGTGAGAAGTAGGTGTACAAGCAAGAAGATGAGCACAATAGCATCAGAGGAAATTCTGTTCATGTTAATTTTAAACATCTGCTCAGGATAGGACGAACAATTTTATATCAATAATGCAGCAGATTACATGATTACCTTAAATTAGTACACACGAAAACAAAACGTCACGTACATATTTGATAGGTCAATGATTGTACCACAGGGTGCCAGAAACAGTTGAAAAGGCTAAATATTCGCTTTGACGAATCGGGCAACAACATGGCGGAGAAAAGAGTGGAAACAGGCAAATGCTTCAGGAATCGCAGTAAACTTGCTGTACTTGCCCAGAATTGGGTTTTAGCCGCATCATATTTATTTTTGTGGTCTTTGTATTTGTGATCTTTGCATGTATGACCTTGACATTTGTGATCTTTGCATTTGAGATCGTTGCCTTTGTGATCTTTGCATTTGTGACCTTAACGTTTGTGATCTTTGCATTTGTGACCGTTACATTGTGACTTTGGCATTTGTGACCTTTGCATTTGTCACCTTGACGTTTGTGATCTTTGCCTTTGTGATCTTTGTATTTGTGACCATTGCAGTGTGACTTTGGCATTTGTGATCTTTGCATGCGTGACCTTGACATTTGTAATCTCTGCATTTGTGATCTTTGCCGTAGTGACCTTGGCATTTGTGATCTGGATACTTGTAATAAAGTTTATGATTATAGTATGCGTGATCTTGGCACAATTAAAGGTCACGTTATCAACGAAACTAAAAAAAAATTATTGACTTCCAGTAAAGCTGAAGGTTTTTTTCTTACGATCGCTACGCTGCCAACGCCTGAGCACAGCGTGCCGTGCAGGGAGAGGGACAGAAAAAGAGAGTTGGGATAGGCACAGATTAAAAAATCCCCAGGAAACAGCGATGTCTGCAATATTATGTAATAGGCGTTCGAAAAATTGGTAATTGAAAACTTTGCTAGAGTTTACTCAGAAATTTGAGGAAGGCTCAGAAAGTCATATGGATGTTGTCGCTGGAATCATCACGATTGAGCCATAAGTTGAAACTCAATTTTAAATATGTTTCTAATTGTGGCCTGATATAAAAAGAACCACCTCCCGGCCGTAACATACGATTCATCAGAGCGTCACGGGAAAAACACACCACAGGCGCTTCATGCATCTTAAATGCAGCTTAAATGCAGCTGCATCAAATGCAGCTTAAATCACTTCATGCAGCTTAAATCAAATCGTTTCGAAGTGATCATAAAAGTGAGAAATGGATACAACGTTTACAGCAAGCGGCGTTCACGGTAAGCAGCGGTTACGATAAGGCGGCGTTTACGGTAAGCGGCGTTTACGGCTAGCAGCGCATACGGTGATCGGCGTTCACGGTAAGCAGCGGTTACGGTAAGGCGGCGTTTACGGTAAGCGGCGTTTACGGTAAGCGGCGTT
>VOMN01041463.1:0-18173 GCA_014899125.1 Orchestia grillus
CCTATAGCTCTCTGATGAATGAGAAATTCCTGCGGTTAAGCCCTCAACCACTCTCGAGGACCTTTCAATAAAGCAATCTCCCTCGAGAAACACAGACTCCTCTTCCCGTGAGAGTGTGGTCAACGTCACCCGCCAAGTCCTTACGTTGTTTCTGAATTATTTCCTCAAATATTCAACTTGTTATGCGCGCTTCCAATTTTCTGACCTTATTACCCCCCAAAAAAATTTATGATTCTAATTTCATCACACAGTAATGCGTAGAAGAAAGGAAAGGTAAAGGAGACAAACAGGCTCTCTCGTGAGAGACAGTATGCGTACATGCAGTGCGCCGAGCTCGTCAGGGCGGGGAACATGTGTGGTCCAACTGGCCTCGCAGGATGTGAGATAAAAAGCTCGATTGTCTCATTAAACTGAAAAAGCATGTTGCTCTCACGTTCTACTCATTGTTTGTTAATTATTACCGCGCTTGAAATTGTGTTTGCGTCCAATAAAGCAAACGCCACGTCTCATTGTGGCGAAAATGAATTGTTTGAGGACTCGGTGATGCTCCCTTCATAACACGTACATATAATTGCGAAATTATTAAGCTGCAGCACAACATCCGGAGTCTACAGCGTCTCGATTGGTAGTAGAATATCCTGGTAGCTTAATCAGTCTGACATGTATATTTGTGCACCTACTGTGTTTGTGTCTGTTTTGAAATTTCAGTGAATGTGAGATGAGATATTTTAGTAATAACTCTCGCTTGGTGAAAGAAAATTATAATTTTTGTATACTAGGTTTGCGTATGTGTTGTTTGAGTGAAGGAAAAAACATGATAAAAAGTGCAGCATTAAATTCAATGATAGTAAAAAACACTTCAGGCAACAGACTAGAGGAGATCAATCGTTAAATCTGCTTCAGTTTGCCATGGTATTAGATTTATAATGCTGGTAAAGCGGTGACAGAGCTTTGATGAGCGTGAGCCGTGTGCGAGTGTTCCCATGGTGAACAAAGCAAGGCCAATAGTGGGTCAGGATACTGTGCATAATTTGATCAGCGCAACAAACGAAGGTTTTAGTCGAGCTCCCGACAAGAGGGACGTGAAAGAGACGGCGGTGTGGCTTGTGACGCATTTACGAGGCACCGAGTACCGACATCGGGTCTGCCTGTGCATGTTGAGAGCACTGACATTACTGCCTGCGCAGGTGTGTAGCACAGGCTTTACTGTCTGCGCAGATTGGGAGTACAGGCTTTACCGTCTGCGCAGGTTGGGAGCACAGGCTTTACTGTCTGCGCAGGCTGGGAGCACAGGCTTTACTCTCTGTGCACGCAGGGAGCACGGGCAATACTGTCTGTGCAGGTTGGGAGCTCAACATTGGTGAAGTGCAGTTAGAGATAACTGGAATTCTTGTCTGCACAGTTTTGGGCCACCGACATGACTGTCTGTGTAGTTTGGGAGCATCGACGTTACTGTCTGTAAAGTTTGGGAGCTTCGGCGATGCTCTCTGTGCAATTTAAGCGCACCGACATTACTGTCAGTACAGTAAAGCGCAGCGATAATATTGTCTATGAAGAGCAAGAACTCTGACATACTTAACTGTATGAGCAGTTTTGGACAAAGCAGTTTGCTTTGTCTGTGAAATTTGAAATATGCTGCATAGAAAATATTTCAGAATGTTTCGATGCACGCAGACTCCAAAAGGCGCGCGACTCGTGCACTGCGCGGTGCGAGCGATGAGTGACGTTTTCAAACTCGATGGACACAAAGTTAGAGACTAATTTTCTCATGTAGTGTCTCACAGATATCACAAATATTACTCTCGAGCTGGAAAAACCGAGGCTCAAAATAATTTTCAATGCAATTATTGAAAGAACGAAAGAGGTTAGTGACTATCTGGAGTTATAAATTTTTAATTTATTTCCGCTACGCAGACTTATGAGGAAAAATTTTTGGAAAATGTTTCTACAATACTTGCGTTTAACACGATGAATAATTTATATACAACAGGTCAAATAGGCTGGAAACTTTTTGCGTTTGTGACCATGAAAGTATAATGATTCAAATTGTGGAAATCAAATTAAGTGAATAATTAAAACCCCTAACTCAATTCATTTGCTGCGTATTGGAAAGAGGATAATTTTTTCGAAATTGCGTGATCCCAAAGTTTGGTGATTCGATCGAAAATGGCCCTTGGTTCCTGCATAATAGGATCTCGCACTTCAGAGGTCCGACTTATCATATTCGTTAGGTTGTAAGGCAACTTTGTCTAAAAACAGAACACGATTCAAGTGACCAGTAAACTGCAAATTTCTTCAGCGGACGTATCTGAAGACTGATGACGTCAAATTGTATTTCCGGTATAAATAAGTCCAGCTTGGAGAAAAGTTTAGTACGTCAAATGCATAGTATGAAGTATATTTCAAAATCTTACAAATGACTCGGAAGTTTCTACGCCATGAATTGACTTCACTCACATGAGCTCGTGTATAAAGACTAGAACCTCTCAGCTGAATAATTTTTGAGCTGAATAATTCTTCCTCAAAAGGAGATCAGTCCTTTTCTTCAATGAGTACTAAAGTTTTCTGAAAGTACAGGAACTGCTGGTTTTCTTTTTATAGGAGATTTACCGAGGAATTTACAAAAAAGGTCCCACTTACAGAAGACTCCTTCTTTCGTACCTGGGGTTTAGTTTTCATCACTCGCTTTTCCATCTGAATTGCTTTGACGTACCATTCAGCTACGTAGCACAGGGTCGAACAGCATACAACACGGCGCCTTGTTTGTTCCTTGAATCGGGAAATGCAATTCTTTGCTCACATAATCGGCTTGTCTGTCCCCATAAATCCAAACGCTGCTATTTCCATGTTTGATGCAAGAAATGAACTTACGATCGTACATTCGTACTCAGTAGTCAGAGATAACCTTTAACAATCTGTTTCGTATGAAGTGTTCCCCCGCAACGTAAACTGTTTATTACCAGCTCAATAACAATACGAAGCTTTGCGTCTGCACTCAAGGGAAACTTGTCATTGCGATCATTTTTGACGTGTTTAACGTTGCTTGTGTACACTAAACGGACGAGTGAGCGGAGAGAGAGTCAGCGTCTCGGAGGCCGTGAATTACGTTTCAGAGTTGACCTAATTCAGAGACGCCATACGGTGGCCCACTGGGGGAGGGGGCAATCTGATGTTTACGGGGTGGTGCAATGAAGCGACGCTGACATGGTCTGAGTTCAATTTCTTCGATCTTTATTTCATATTTTTTGGGATGTTTCCACCAGGTATACATAATTTTGGGGGGTCATCAGAATTTTAGAGGTGTTAAGGTGGATGATGCCAAAAAAAAAAGAGTTGAAAACCCCGTCCTAGTCCCGGCTGCGCTGTACGATTTCAGTCGCTAATATAATTGTTTGTCAGTGCCTGAAAAGACAATGAAAATTTAGACCTGCTGTCACAGGATAAGTCGTTTGAGAGTTTTAATTTCTTTAATATTGTTTTTCATTCACTTCAAGTCGAAAAGTTATTGTATCTCGTACAGTGGATGGGAGAGACAACAAGGCTTCACGGTAGAGTGTTTCCAAATTTTGAAAATGGAAACAAGGAAAACCGTTGCTAGATTTATCGCTTGTACAAAAAAGCAGGCGCAAGAAAAAATACAATGCTAAAATAAGATCTTAAAATTGAACGTTTCAACAGCATAGGTAATTTTCAAGATGCTGTACAGTATTTCTGACTATGCAAATTTTATCTGAGTGATCACAACGAAACGAAAGTATCCTGAGTCTTTTTCATTGGAACAAGAGGCGGACGTATTTGGAGTACAACACTTTGAGGTCCTAAAATAATAATTGGTAGACACAAGACTTTGAGTCAAGATACAGGGTACTTTATCTACCAGTATGAACATGGAGCCCACGTGTCCACTTTTGATGGTGTTGCCGTGTAAACATTAACAAACTGTAAACATTTACCCACATTTTGGGCAGGGAGCAGCGGCGACTGGCACGGCCTGCTAAATATGGGGATCTCAGCGTGGCCGCCGCTGTAGATGCACGCCGTAGGCGGGTGGCCGCGAAAAATCTGTGTATTAATTTTTGACGAGAGCCTTTTAAAGTCGGTCATTAGTGTGTAATTAAAATGAGATTGTGTAAGCTTCAGCTGGACCTGATAACGTTGGGACGTACCTCATCAACCTGATGTATAAAAACTATTTTCCATGTAAAGTCATGATGTTTGGGCGAATGAGTCAGCTCCAAACTAACGCTATTCGTATTGAATTGCGCAAAACAGGACCGCAGGTTTTAGAGTTACGACTCATCGTTTTCTTCACCTCGTAGGGGAACTTGGCCAAAAGAAGAGTGGCCCGCGAACTACAATATGCTTCAGCCGACATATCTGATGACTGACAGTCTCATTTTCACAGCAATCGGTAACTTTTAAGTAGTTCCCGTCAGAACAATTCGACTTTCGATGTCTTAGAACCGTCCAACAAACTGCACAACCTTGAGTCTTGACGCGCCGGTGTTGAGGTGAAATGTTCACGTAACGTGTCCTCGAATCCTCTCCTCTGGGTGTGTTCTTAACCCTTTGAGCCCATCGTTCCCTTATCGCAACATAGGCACCAGGAGGGGCTCTAATCGTTGTGTTTTTTTAACCCAGGAAAATGTTTCACAACTCGTTAAATCAACTTTGTTCGGTAACCCAAGCAAATGAAACGAGCTCAAGGTATAATCAACTTTCTCAGTGAACTTGAGAACAATTAGAAAAACTTGGAATCAAGAGGATTAAGGTCCTCTTTAACATCTCGTTTTATTAACAATTTTGATACAATTTTCAAAGTTCATCCATTTCCTCAGCACCATAGATAAATTGCCTGTTTGTAAAATTGATGAAATAAAAAGAATGAACAACTCCTGTCGATATGCAGTGTTTGTTGCAAACATTTGTACATCAGGATCGGAAAAGCGCGCAACTCCGATGCCTCTAAGTCCACAAAGTTCTCAGCCAGTAGCTTATGCTTCGTCATTTCTGTCACTAATACAATTGTTTGTCAGTGCATGCAAAGACAAGGACAATTTTACGCATTTGTTGCGAATTTTATAATGTTTGGACCCTTTTTCGGTGTGTTAATTATAAATAAATACCTTCTTTTCTTTTTGAATCGAAAAAATCCCAAAAACCGCCGTTATTCTCACCTTGTAGCATACGTCGACCAAATGTAATTGCTCGTGACTGACGCGAGGCAGTAACATGAGGTCTAATGCTGTACTGTACCCCGGTCGGCTCTCACACCAAAGCAGGCCAAGAACAGGAGCTACATTTTTCACGACCGGCCGAGCATGTCGTGGCATATCCGTTGCCTGCTTTCAGAGATATGACATTAATTCGACGCTGAGCTCAAGATGGCACTCCAGACTAGCTCGCATTCTACTTGTTTTGATGACGAGCGATGCCGCATCCTGCACGACCTGCCTCTCCGTTCTCTCAAGTGCCCTCCTGGAGAACTGCTTGCATCCAGGGCCCGGCGCGAGGCCTCAGCTACCTTCAAATGCATACCCTGTCTGGCTCTGGAAAACACGAGTACTTACATGCCGTGTTTGCTCGAGCGAACATTTTCGTGCGCGTAGAAGAAAAAATGACAAAGCTCAGACTTTCAGAAGACTTGCTCTAGCACGTCACATGCACAGAGCGCATAGGTTTCATCGCTGTCTGGACTTTCGGAATTGTCCTTCGTGTGGCAATTTCACTTTTCGGTTTAAATGCCAAAAATTTTAAGACTAACTGTGACAGTGCATATTTTTTTTAATAGTGTCGTAACATCGTTGGAGTAATTTCTAGGTCAGAATCCCTGCTTATAAATTGTCAAGTTTCATTGTAATACGGACATCTTTTAATTTTTCATGTAGGTTAGGTAATAAGAAGCAAAGAGTACTTAATAAAAAAATCCTGTTGTGTTTCCTCATTCGAGCGATTTTTTACATCTGGTGACACATTGAAAATGAATATCAATGCAACACATTGATCCACCTTAATTCGCAAGCACTCTCAGTTTTGTTCCCGAGTCCCTTCTAGGCACGAACCCTTGATATTTTCAAAAAATTGAACCAAGATATTTTAGGTGAAAACAAAAATATCAAGGATTTCTCTTCTATTAAACAGTTTTAATGAATAATGCTTAATTTTTCAGATAATTACGCGTTAATTATAGTATAAATCATTATTCAGAATGACTTGTTGAAAAAAAACGTATTGATGAAACGACAAGAAACCGGATTGTCAGAATAAGGCAGGTAAATCAGACTTACAAGGAAATTCACGATCTCTTTCAGAAAGAAACAGCGGGAATATAGTTGGCAACTGTGAAGCGAATAGGCTTACATTACGAAAGAAAATGTTCTATTTCTGCGCAACAAGGATGTGGTCGCTCTAACGCCTTGACAGTCAAGGATGAGCACAGGCTAAAATGACGTTTTTGAAGAATCGGAAGAAATCCTTTGTGGATCACTCGAACGAGTTCAAAACAGCAAATGGGAACACAGTGCAGAGAACCACAACAGCTAGAAGAATGAAAAAAAATATTTTGTTCAAAAAAGTGTCCCAAGAAACCCTATTTAAGGAAGAAAGACCCCAAAGACATGATAACATTTGCTTCACTTTACGGCATGAAAGATTCCAAGCGGTTTGAGAAAATCGTGAGGACTGATGAATCTTGATTTTATTTTTTAGTGATGCCCCTGAACGCTGCATTAGGAAATCAAGTGAAAGATTTTGGCCTAATTGCATCAACCCAACAGTGAAGCTAGGATATATAGTATTTCATGTAATATAAAAAATATTAATACGCTTGTACCTACCTACGTACCGTTCCGTCACACTTCGCCACTTTTCAAGTGAAATTTCAGGTCTCGAGTGAAGTATCCTGTATACGGGTTGGATGTTTTGCCATAAAAAGTAAGTCTTCGCGGCACATTTTCAGTTTCCCTAATAGAGTTCAGACTACTCGCATCATCGAGAAGAAAATTGCTTCCAAGACCGGACTATCTCTGCCCTGAACCTTTAAAATCTCCGTTCAACACTTGAGAGGACCACTTCTCATGGCTGGTTTATCTAAAGTTTGTCTATCTAAATTTTCGCAAAATTTTCACGGGTCCTGCAAGTACGCGATTATTCGTATAGGGATCATTTACTGTTGCAATTCAGCATTGAAAAAATTAAAAGGAATTCAGTTCTATACTGATGATAAGTTGTAAGCATATTCTTCTTGTTTTTCATTTGTTTGGCGGTTCATTGTTCATATAAATGGTAAAAAGTAGCTCATCTCAATTTTTTTGAACACGAGTGTACATTGGTGCTCCTCGATGTAGTTGGAGATAAAAATTTGATAACATAAAGGCATCTGATTTTAAGACAGTAACACTACGTTATTTTCATCAATTTTCACATTTTCGCTTTTATTTTCAGTTATTTTCAGTTATTTTCACTTTTAAGATAGTAACACTACGCGTCGTGCATTGATAAGCTGAATTCTAAGCGAGAGAGAAGATAATAATTAACTAATTCGCAATGATTAAGCGGAAATTTCACCTATTTCCAAATAAATTGATTAAGATAACGTTTAAATCATCGCCAACGGTGAAGTAGTTCCCGAAAACGGTGAAATTATTTCAGAGAAAAACAAATTCTCATTTATGGCAATTATCGCAAAGGTTAACTTACGAAATCGAATTCTGAGTTTCATACAAGTAAGTTTTCGGCGTGTTGACATGGTAGACAAGAGGAGCGTTGCTTATTTGTTACATTGCAGGAAGATAATTTCTATCTTCCTTGGAAAACTGCTACCGCTTATTTACTAGCTCAACCCTGAGATTTTTTCATGTAAGTTTTCAAAAAATTCATGAATTGTTCATCAGTTTTCTTGAAGAGTGTGCGAGAGCATATCGTAAGATTGAGGACTGAATAGTTTGCTCTTGTAATGCTTCGGTTGCATTATTGATGACAACTCTCGGCCTGCTTAGAGAATAACAAATTACGTTCTGAGAGTTTACACACCATTTAAATTCTCAATTTTGAACGCAACGGGATGATTCAGGTTTTTAGGAATGTTCAATTTAAATATTTATTTCATGAGTACGTATTGTAACAAACTCTGTTTTGAATTTACACAGTTAAAAAATATTGAAAATTATTTGTAAACACTTACATTTTAAGAACGATAACTAACTTAGTTTGTTGATGTATTATATTAATGTTCCAATTCGTCTTAAGTTATAAGTTGTCAAAGCCAAACAGGGAATATTGAAAGATAGCAATTTTTGAGCTAGGTTTTTCTACTCTTCATTGAACTCACGAATTACTCCCAAAGAACATAGTCTACTTAGAAACCCCCGCAGGTTCAGGAGAATTAGGATGCAACGCATCTGAAACATGAACGTATCACAAACTTCTTGGTCGTCAGCCAATCCTCCCACTAATGATCATTTACTTGATATTTTTTACTGAGTAAATTTTCATTGTTTACTTATAGTTGTTCTAATATATTTAGCTCAAATCTAAACGTTTTGGTGATGCGCTTACCCGACAGTACGTGTGCTTTACTTTTCTTGGCCAAATCCTGAGTTCATGCGCCGAACTCAGCCACTCATCCGTTACTTACCTCACTTTGTGGTTATTACCCTCACCTCACTTACCGCACCTCACTTACCCCACTGAAGCCAGGAAGTGAGCGCTAAATTCTAGGGCTGAGTTAGCTCAGAAGTTGGTACTCCTACCCCTGCAAACCTAAGCTGGTGCTAAACTACCAGAACTCAACTTTTCCTCACCTTCTTGAGTACGCATTTCAGAATCCAACAGCGTGGTGCCATCTTGGGTGCCATCCGCAGCTTCAGCCACGGCTTTCTTCGTCTCTTCGTCGGTCACGGCATGTTCTTCAACGTCTTCTTTCTCCGCAGATGCAGAAGTCCCTTCACTTCCAGATGGCTCTTCTCTGCTGTCCACTGAGTCTTCTGATTCCGGCGGTGGAGAACCGGATCCCTTATTCTTCTTGTTCTTCCGGCTTCGTTTCTTTCGGCTCGATTTAGATTGGGATTTTCTATCCATCTTCAACAATGCAAGAAGTGCATAATAATCTAAACTTGAAAGTTACGGGGAGGGAATCCTCTTATCGTTACAAGACAACTCTAATTTTCTTACTGTACCCTGCTTTTTTCAGGAGAATGCGAAATGATATTGCACGGTATGTGGTAACAACTTTGTAACATCATCGATTTACCTCCAGTCACGTCACGAGTTACTACGTCAAATTTTTACGTTGTAAAAAAATCATTCGAGCTCACCAGGATTCAACAAGTTCTTCCTTCAAAAGAAGAAGATGAAATTTAGCGTTTCTGCAGTTGAAAACGAATGTTCCCGATTCTACATAGCCCCACAGAACAGATTTGCTAATGCGTTCCGAACAGATGAATCTAGAGGCATAATAAATACTTTAAATTTGAGAGCTACAGTAATACGTGAAAATATTGAAACAACGAATCCAAAATATGTAATGTTTTATTTTCAGGCTAAGAATTGTCGACTCTAAGCATTTGGTTTAATGGTGAATTAGTCATCGAACCTTTTCCTGCTATATTCAAAAACAGAGAAATAAATAATTCCTTACTTTTCTTAGGAAACAGTAACCTTTCCTCTCAATAATGTTTATAATTAGCAACGAAAAGTCTCAAATTGCTGCGATCATACGAGAATTCATGCAAATAATGTTCACCTATTGCACAAAATTCCCTCGTCGAGATGAAGAGAAGTAATGTAGTGTATTTGTATACATATGTATATATTTATATACGAGTACATAAATGTGTCCGTATATTTATATACAATGGGATTTTCAAAGATTGTTCGGTTCAAACAGGGAAAATTAGCGTCACGAATAGTTGGATTTCTTTCAACGCCACGAATAGCTCGTTTCCTTTTAACATCACGAATAGCTGGATTTCTTTTGACGTCACGAATAGCTGGATTTCTAAGGCTTCGCTTGCAATCCGACCAGACGAGGAACACTTCCACGAATCGTAAAACTCGCTTGTGTTCCGTGGAGTGCATGAAGAAATTGCAGCACTACTAGACACATTGCTATATANTATTGGACTTCGTTTGTTTTCCTTCAAAGCAAACAAAACCAAAAAATTCGAAGTGCATTAGCTTGAACTCGTGGTTAGACAAGCAATGAGACTTGGCGTTTCACCAAAAGCCTGCGATTGCTGCAGATGGTGACAAAGATTGGTATCAAAGAGTCATAGTATCTGAAAGAGCATCGATTTCGCAAGCTGCTCGGGTCATCTAACTTGCAAGTCACGCTGCCACTCCACCCTGCAGTAGAGCCTAGAGCTCCGGAGAGCTGCTCAGGGTAGGGAAGAGATGATGTAATGAAAGTGCCCTGAAAGTCACATCCCATCTGGCGGCGCCACTTAACTTAATGTGCTATGCATGCTAAAACTAGTCTCGCTTTGTGTATGTTTTGTGGATAAGCAAAGCGATTCCTCTTGAATTCACTGCTTATGCTATCGTTCAATATAAATTTCGTGGCATAAACAATTATGAGAGTGGGTTTGGAAGAGTGTACACGCATACGCGAGGAAAGGAAGCTGCTTTGACTTCCATCACGCTCTAACAGCAATTGCAGGTTTTCAGATTTCCTTGGTTAAAGACCTCAAAAATCCTAAAGTTCCACCGAGAAATATCATATTATCGTAGAAAGTTGTGAATCGACGAGCCTACGAGAAGATAGAAGAGTTGTTTACGTAAGATAATCGATTCTTGATAAGCACTATAGGCAGACGCGTTGCTCATCACTCATGGACCATCCCATTCTTTTAGATTTAATCCATTTTTTTTACTGATTCTTCAAAGAGTTATGATGTTCTTCTCAACGAAGACTACTGCCAAAACTGTGCGTCAGATCGTCTCTTATCTACAAGTTAAAATGCCTGAGTGACTTCATTCATGAGCCATAATCAAGTTGAAGTTGTCTGTCCACTCTCTTCGTGAACACATTATGAACTTCTTACATACGCATCTATATTCGAGTCAATTTTAAACCTATGCAGCCTCTATCTTCATAAACATACATTCCACATTAGGAGTAATTGCGTGATGGCAAAAGTCCTGCGACAGACCCGGAGCGAGAAGTGCTAAATTGAGCCGCGTGGGCCCTTATGGGCATGCGGGAGGGTGGGGCACTCAACCCTCTACGAGGCGAGACACTACAGCTCTATTAAAAAGAGTCCTACATACACCCTTAAGTTATTTATTCAGTTTGAGGCAGAAAAAGGTGTAAATTTTCATTATGAAGATCAAAATATAATCTTTAAGATGAAATTTAGTACGCGTTTGTAACCTACACAGTAGAGTTAATACAAGGTTTTGTGTAGGGGCGATTTAGTAGCACTGAAGTGCATAGCTCTTGCTCGCTAAAGGGTTAATGTGTTCAAGTGGCGAGTCCTTATCCCTTGAGGTCACCGCCGCACTCGTGGGCACTTCAATGATTTATGCACATGTTCCCTCGCCAACCTCATTTGCGCTCTAAGTACTGCTCGTGATTCAGTTTTTGTTTCAGTGATTCCAGTTTTTCATAGATTCTCGGTCTTATGGAAATGCTATTGATAATTTTCTATTAGATAGGTAACGAACACACTCATCAAGCGTTCACTTTCGAAATGAAATTCAGCTAGTGTTTCACTTTGAAAATGAAATTCAGCTTGAAGAAGCTCGGTCAGAATTCGATTACTTCCGCGTTTTGCGAAGAACATTTCCAAATTTTTACATTTACGGTAATCTGATAGAGGCATTAGTGTAAGAACTGACCTAAATTGGTGTTAAAAAACAGCGTTTTTACGTTAAAATATCACATAAGCAAACGAAAAATTGAGATAACTATGAAATGTAATTAAAAGTTGAATTAAAAAATTCTTATTAACAAAATCATCATTTCGTACGCTTACATTCAGGGCACTGTTAGGAGCATCTTTGACCGAGCGATCTTGTAAACATTCTGACTAAGAAAATTACAATTTTTCCAACCCACTTTTTAATTTTTCAGAAAAATCAACGTGTAGTGTCATACTTGTCTATTTCGACTGAGAATGGTGGCTTGACAGTTCTGCTACAATATTTTGCAGATTTGCTGCAGACAGGAAGAGCTCAATCTCGCTGTGCATAGAGGATCCTCTTGATGAATGCTGTTGGTATTTACCAACCAACACTTTCATGACTTATTGGGTAAATCAAGACCAAGCTTGCTGATGTCGCATTCCGGAGGCTCTGAGGCAACCTGAGGGAACGCTCTATTAGTCAATTTCGCTCCTTAAAAAAGTTCATTTTCAAAATGAAGTTCCAGGCGCAGGTTCCGAACGAGGGGCTTGAGTCGCTCTGTCGAAGTAAGGGCATTGCAGACATCTCCGCTGTACACAGGGCTTGAGAATAAGCCGTCACTCTCGTAAGCATGGGAATAAAAGCCCTGTGTAAGCGGTTAAATGTTCGCTGCCACATTGCATAACGATGATAATCATTTAAGCAAATAGGTGACGTCCGGGATTCATATTTCAAAGAAACTTTAAACTCTTCTGCTCAAGGAAAGCTCTTCAAGGAAATGTAAACTCTTGAACTCCAAACTCAAGGAAATTTTAGACCATAAATCCTGTAGAATAGTTCAAAATTTCCTTGGAACGATGATAATCAGTAAAATCGGCAGTACTAGATTTGATTTCATATCACCTGTCTTCGACACGTTTATGACGTATGTCCCTACTCCTGGCTATGGTGTTTTGCCAAATTTTCACTCGATCACGCAGTCTCTTACATGTCAGCGTATAAAAACACTTCAAATTCCTCACCGAAAAGCATTTAACAACGCACTCCCAATATATTCACCGAGGTTGTGAATACCCACGACGATGTTCTGAGTCGGAGTTCAAAGTCCGAGTGAGGAAAATTTTGTAAATAAAGACAACCCCGATGACACCAGGTAGCTGCACACATCCTCCCTCGCCGCTGTTTCAACGGCTATTGTAACTCTAAATTCACTTTTTCCCTCTGATCAAGTGGGTCAGCTTCTACACGACATATGTTCAAACTTACGCTGTAAATCTTTTCAATATGCGGCGGAAACAAATGTTATTGTGTAAATTCTTTCCCCATCCTAAAATTGAGAGCACTGACACTCACTGCTCCGTCACCGGCGCAATGGGCCCCACATCGTTACTGCTGCACCAATTTCCAAAATATATCATGAACAAAATGAAACCTATTAAAGATATTACATTGCACGTTACGTAGTAGCTATGTATGGCACAGCTCCGTATAGCAGCGAACACTGGCGGCACCACTAACTCTTCACGCCCTCGGCATCACTGAGGCAGAGGCACCCCAACTTGGCACCTCTTCTGCATTGGGTTCACCAGCACCTGACACCATCGTCATCGCCATCACCACGTTTAAATACCGCATGCTTTGTTTCGACGTCACTTCGGCCGGCTCCTCGGCCTATGATGCTCTCCGTGCTGGGCTCTCGAGGCAATCATTTAAAGTTTTCGAGATTATGAGGTCACAAAATAGCAAGAGATTGATTATCTTTACTTGTCATCGTGCATTATTGTTTCATATAGAGTCTACCGGGTTTCAACGCATATACGCAGAAACTATTCGCCCGGGCGCTGAAGAGAGTTAGTTGATGGGTAAGCATGGCTTTGAATTAGTGATGCTTGCGTCTGTGGGGACCTGGCACGGCTCCTTTGACCTGAAGCCTACCTCAGTAACAGAGCTCTTCTGCACGGCCGGTCATAAACTTGCCAACTTGTACCAAAACTCTGCCGTCACTGAGTGAGCCATAGAACTAAGCTGAATGTTAATGAACGAGACAAGTGTGCAGGCAGCGGCTGTACGATCTCAGGCAGCCTCGTAAATCTCCCACCTTTCATCAATTTTGTTCTTGATCTAGAGAATCATCAAGTTTCGCCCCCTGACCCGCGAGGTACAATAATCTACTATTTATTTCTTCTATTTATAAGGAGCATACGTTTGCAACGAATCATTCGTGGTAACCATTACGTGTAGTAGGTCTGTTGCAGTCAGTTCTCATGAAGTGAGGAAGCCTTTGTGAACATAATCGAAACAAGTCTTATGTTTCACGAAAGTTCTTTAATTAGAATTCAATCATATGTGAAGTTACGTCATCAGCAATTGGAGATGAAATTCATTAGAATACTTTATCAGAAATTTTCATCATTGTAAGTCGGACATTGAATTGGTAATCTAAACCTAGCTGTAAAACATCAGGTCTCAAACATCGACCTCAATTCCGGAGGATGAAGTTGAGGTCAGTTCCTCTTTTGAAGTCATATTTTACTATGAACGATCTCGACTTCTGATATTTCTCGGGTAACCACTGAATGGTACGGAAATTATTCGTATAGATAAAGTACGAAAGCAGCACAAAATTCGATCGTATATTTGAGAGGACATGAAATCACGGGGTACAATACCAACCTACGGCGACAGCGTCACCTCGCATCCTCATGTCAGGGACTATTTTTGTGCTACTTTTTATGGAGTCGTTCACTCTTGACCATGATGGCACTAAATTTTTATGAGCTCTCTCTATAGCCGTGTAGGGAAAATTCGGCAACGGAGGTCTTTTCCTGCGGTACATAACATTCAAGGTGCATGCTAACTTCATTCATTCTAAAGTTAACACAGTTTATGGGTTCTGCCTGTTTCTTTGCGATTCTGATTTCCTAATTTGGTAAAAATGGGGAGTAATGGTGAAGGTAAAGGGTTCTAGTTTTCTCACTGTGGTGTAGTAAGCCAAGTCCACAAGAGAGGCAAGAAGAACTTTCGTTCGAATACTGTCGAGTAAGGAGAGTTTTGAAGGAGAGTAATTCTATATTAGCGCAGAGATGTGGTGTGCTCAACGACTCTGGGGCGAGAAACTTGTTGACATCTCTCTCTGAATGAACCTTCCCAATACTGTCGCCTTTTTTAGTCAGGGGGAAGCAGGTGCTGATGGTATATGCGGATGAAATCTGTAGAATAGAATACTGCTGCTGGAGCTGGCCGAGTTATCAATTCTTGGGATGCCACCCAAGTCTCATGCTATGTGTGCAACAGCAATGTGGAGTATAACTGTCACGGCGCCCAATATCACATAGCCTACAAAGGTCGCACGCATAGGGACTGAAATTCATACTGAACATGAGTTCTTCACTGACACTCACACTAGCTGTGTGTCGGAGTATGTTTCAGAGAAGATAGAATCCAGAAAAAATGTGTCGGAGTAAATGGCCTCTTCGTAAGAAAATCTCCTTTCCTATGAGGATATTTCCGGCGCGAGCAGATGTGCATTACCAATGAGGGTGAGGGGTTAGAGAGGGATTTGGGGGCCGTATAGACACAATACATAAATTGACTCCGAGGGACAGCCGTCAATGGTGTGCCATGTTCGTTCTCAGTAAGTATATTCTTTTAGAGTGTGTTCCCGAGGCAACTAGGTCGCTACTTCTCAGAGATGGGCTGACGTTCCCTTTTTGGAAAGAGTTCAGACTCGAGAGGTTTACCATGGGGCTAAAATAAAATTTAACTATATTACCTATTGACGTTGACGGATTTATTAAGGTGTTCGTTATTTTCTGCACTCTTCTCGATGAATGAAATTGAGCGAAAGTTCCCATTGCATTCTGCATGGCCTAGTGGTGTGGGTTAAAACTTTAAGCGAGAAACCTTAAATTCAAAATCAGTTGCCACTCATCAAGAAAACTTCAACGTAATTAGCACATCGATACCACCTCAGTTCGAGTCCCAGCCTCAACGTTGGTGCCAGTCCTGCCTCCAGGCGGCTGCTCAAGGCCGTCTGGACCAGTGGTGCTAATCGTCACCTGTGCTTGGACAGACGTACCGGTCTGGGGCGGCTCCCTTCGCCTGTACACGGGCCGACGCACCGGTCTGCGATTGGAATTAAGAAAGCGATAAGTAAGCCATTTATTCATTATGAACAAATTGATTTATTTTACTTTTAAGCGCGAACATAGCACTAAGTTGCAAAGCAGTAAAATTTTATACTAAATCGTTACTCTCTCGCGAAGTAGGTAATTGCCGGAAGAAGCTCACATCTAATTTTGTTAAAATAATTTTCAAGAAATTATAAAAAAACACAGTTCGAACGCACGTGTTTTGGGCACTTCTGCGGGCCTTGTTGGAGCCTGCTGAAGTGCCTGACTCGGCCGCTGGCTGATAACTCCCGGAGCGCTCGGCAGAGCATGTGAGCACCGGGTGCCCAGTCTGTGAGGTGGAGAAGCGGTGGTTGCTGGCTTCAGTCTTGTTCTGTCACCCCACAGGCTGGTTGTTGTGTGTGCCGATCTTCCTAAATAGTGACTGGTATGGCAAGCAACGACGCTTCTAAGGGCTATGGTGAGTATACAACAACGTTGTAGGGGGGAAAGAGGTCTGGAGTTTAGAGTATACTTTATTTTCAGGGAAAATTGATTGTTTAATGAAGCTTCGGTTGTGCTATGTGAACTCAATGTGTCACTGTGTCTTTGTAGACCAACCAGACTTCGATGCCAAGACCTAGAGCTCAGTAGGTCTTCCATAGGCCTATCCATGCTTCAAATAACCAAACGGGTTATGGTTGTATGGATAAAATATATCGACGTTTAATTTTCATAATCTCGGGCTAATTTTGGTGTCTTTTGGTTGCAGTACCTACATAATCCTAACTAAGCAAAAGAATTGGGTATTTTTGTCTCGAAGCGTATGCTAATTTTGCCGACGTTAAAATTGTAGCAAGTGGTACATTTTTAAATAACATGACTTTACAACAATTACCAGTCTCTTTTTAAAGCTACATTATTGAATATACTGAAAAATTCCGAATGTAATTATTTGAGGCTTTTATAAATGGAAATCATATGTGCAATATCTATATCGATTGTCCACTCATTGTTTCATTAAAAAGAATTTGAGAGTGGCGCAAGGAGAGCATTAGAGGAGGCCTAAAATAGGGAAATAATTGATTTTGATTATTAGTTGAACATGCATAGTATTAAAGTTCATTTCACTGAACTTAAATTTTCATCAAAAGAAAATTCTTGATTTGATGGGTGTTTCAAACCAAACTTTGGGGAGTTCGTGTAACGCTCCCGCGTTCGATGGTGCAGTAGGTGACGCCTCGGTGCGACATTACATCGGCTTTACGTTGGGATTTATGATGTTACAGATTGCCTTTTGTGTCGACTTGCACAGTACGGTTTTCTTCTGTGTTTGAACTTGTCCCATTTTATTTCTTCACGGTTCTTGGGTGCATTTATTGTGACGTAATTTATCATCTGTTCTGATCATTGAAACGGTATATTAATTTGTGTGCAAAAAATGATCTGAAACCAAACGCAGCTGGAGAAACTCAAGTCAATAATTCCGCTTACTTGCTGTAAATTTCCAGGTGTAGTTTTTAGGAGCTTATGGTTCGAGATTGTTCGTACCTGTTGGCGGAGTATATTTTTGAATACTGACAATTGCTGACCATTGGCCATTACTGACGAAAAACAGGCAATTGACCATTACTGACGAAAAANAGTGCAGGCAATTGACCATTACTGACGAAGTGCAGGCAATTGACCATTACTGACGAAGTGCAGGCAATTGACCATTACTGACTGAGTGCGGCCCATTGTTTGTTAGATCTATTACATGGTTCTAAAAAACAGAGATTCAGAGAGACGGACTTAATTTGTGTGTTGTGACTTTCATTATTTCTATTCATTCATGAGTTAGCGGTCAAGCAAGCCGGTGATGATAATTGCTGAGTTATGCTTTTGCGAACTATTTGGTCGTAAGCTATGCATCGTTCGACGAGCTTATCGACGCTACTCCTATTGAAAAATAGGGTACGAGATCGAGGGATCGGGAGCAGCGATCAGTTTCTCACAAATACTTCATTCATCTTACAGCAAGCTGCGTACTGACTGTTCGGGACAAATAACACGACATGCTTTCATTTTGATGGCTTACTCGCGTTTTCCAGCGCTGTTCAGCGTGAGCGACAAGGCGGGCCTGCCGGAGCTGGGCGACGGTCTAGCGCGGCTTGGCTACAAGCTGCTCGCGTCGGGCGGCACCGCCAAGTGTCTCCAGGCGGCGGGGCTACAGGTGGG
>VOMN01041464.1:0-10280 GCA_014899125.1 Orchestia grillus
GAGAAGTGTGACATGCCTGTTCGTTTATCCGATTTTAAAGCTGTAGGTAGAGCTAAGAACCCCACAGAACTCATGATTTTAGAATCTCTTTTCGTTTTCCAGTTAAAGCTTGATTTAAATGGCGTGCAATCACCTTCCCCCCTGCAGATCATTAATTCACAATGTTTTTTACCCATCGTATTTTCAGGTCGAACTGACGGATTTTTTATTCGTTCTAATTCCAGTGTTGAAAATTACCTCGGATGTTGGCCGAAACCCTTACTGTTGTTGATTTTAAGCATTTATTTGTAGAAAAATGAATTTATTCAGAGTTGTGTTCTTAATCTTCCTATTTTAGTTAAAATATCCAAGTGAAATCTAAACCTTTTTCGTTACTGATATAAGCTAATGTACGTTTCCTTAACGTACACAATACTGATCAAGTTGAGAATTTATCGAAGGGAGAAGGCATTTAGGGTTTCAGGAGTCTACTATGCATAACACTCAGCAGCACCATGGCAATAGTGGACGTCTTAAGAAGTTCATTTTTCAAACTTACCTTCAAACCTCGAAGATTTTTGGGTCTTCACATCCTGGCCACACTGGGGTGCTGCCTCTTTAATACTCTCGTACCAGCGAGCTGTTGAGTGAGGCCATTTCCCTCTGCCATTTGTAGTCATGACAAAATATTATTTAGCCAAAGCTTCAGGGTAGATTTGTTCTGACCGTCTTCAGGTGACGATGTACACTCTTGACAAAACATGTGCTACCGGCTTGTATGTAGAAAACACACAATATTTCATTAGTTATCCTTACTCATAAATTTGAAAAAAATACGGAGGCTATAATTGTACAAGTATCGTAGTCAATTTTTTTATACGAAATAGGATTCAAGATTCGTTTCGACAGCTAGGAATGAGCTTGTGAGCTTGCCTCACAAGGTGACGAGTTCCAAGCTTGTATGCCTTTCTAGTGAAGACTAAATTTCGATCTGATTTTAGAATAGTGTGCAAGTATAAACTTACTGCTGTTTCAAGGCAAAGATTTATGATGGCCAACTTGAACAGATACTAATTGCTTCAGGTCTTTATCACCTTTATAAGCCAAACTTGTATCGGTTCATTGAGAGACATCTCCAGGATTTTTATTTGATCAAGCTTTCGACTATCTACACAGCAGTCGTTTTCAAATTTATATGTATGGAATACAGAAGGAATATTGGTGACGATCAAAAAAAAGTATTTTCAAAGAATCTGTAAATGTCATTAGTACGAGCAATTTGTTTTAAAGTTTTCGTCGCCTTGAAAGGCTCTTTTTGTAGAGTAAATGTAGGTTAATTTTTATTATTTCCATGAAATGCTTCAATGCCATATAATGGAGACGGATTAATCAATGTTCTGTAAATCATTTTAAAGTTTCAGCAGAAATATGTAATTAACTTTGTCGAGAATCTGAACTGATTTTGATACCTTAGCGTCTGGATATATGTTCTTCAAAAGTCAGGTCGAGTTGATGTTGGCCGAAACGCTCACTTCACTCCAAACGCATTGATGAAAAGTGCACAAGAATTCAAATTAATTGATTGCTTCAATCTGACCATCACCGTTTACGATCCACGGAAGTGTAGCCGCTTACGAGAGAACAGTGTGTACAAAGCGTGCGATGGATAGCTGATGCATGGTCACAAAGTTTTTACCTTAGTTACACAACAGCAAAGCCATCGGAAATTGAACACCTTATGTATTTTTGTAAGCTGAATACTGAATTGGAATAGAAACACAGAAATAGTTAAGTATTTATATACTATCGACAAAAGTCAGATCATCCCTTCAAAAAGTATCCAGCAGACCCACATAATTGATTTTGAAGCGATAATAATAGTCCGCCAACTGCTCCATAGCGTACTGGTTAGCGTGATGGCCTCGCAGCCGGGACGTTCAGGGTTCAAATCCCGGCTCAGGCAAGGTATTTCACGAAACCAGGGAGTACTTCCCTTGAAAAAGGAAGCTCAAACCACACATTCGTCACGTCCCTCACACCGCCAGTAGTTGTAAAGGTGTTGCCCAACGGTATGCGTTGGAATTAATAAAAAGTTCAGAGTGGTTTACATCACAGGAATGTGGTTGAACTTTTTAGAAACACAATCTACTTGGTCCGTGAAAAACAGCGCACTTCAGTCATTGTCCGTTTGCTGCATGAAAATAAAGTCATTGTTCAACACTAATATAATGCTGATCAAACATGGCGAATACTAATGAACTGCCAGAAAGGACCAGAAAAGTAATTGTCCAGTTACACGAGAGTGCTGTGGCTACACTAAATCTCATCTACGCTCTATATACCACCAATCTTAACCGATGGTGACACAATTCTCGGGTTCACGTCATGTCAGTCCACTGCAAGTCTACCACGTTTAATGCGTTATCCAAAATTTCGAACTGTGTATTAAATCATTTTATTAAAATGGGAATATGTATTAAATCGCTAACAATTTCAATGTAATAAAAAATAATCAACAGGTAATCTAAAAAGTCATTTCATCGATGCGATCAGGAGCGGCAGCACCCCAGTGTGGCCCGGGCGTGAAGGCCCAAAGATCTCTAAGGTACCTAAGGAGCTCAAAAGTGCGTGGACAGAAATAGATGACACGTAGAAGGAATTAGAACGTAAAACATTTTCGAAATATTTTTAATAAAATTATTTACTAAATATTATTCGTAAGGACTTCTCTTTTAAAACTTGAAATCGAGTTGAATTGGGGCGTGTAGGTTTTATTGTTTGACTTCCCTGCAAGGATGTTTCTCAGAGCCTTCAGTAGAGTAATTGCAGGCTAAGTATTTTTGAAGATACTTCGTCAATACGTACAGCATTTGATGAAAAGCGTTCAACGACGAATATGGTCGAAGTAGAATAAAAGCACAGCAATTACTTTATGAATTATATTATCTTCATTTCGGGTTCCGTTTTACTCGGGGCACCCTGCACAGGTGTGCCGAGTGGTGCAAGGGTGCAGTCGCAGCCCCAAGGGACGCCTCACACAGCCAGGTGAGGGGTAACTCAAGAAGAAAGGTAGCAACGTCCGAATGCAGGACATGCAAGAAATGTTGCTGTCAAGCAACGGCAACTTGCTCAGCAAAACGCTGTGGGAGGCACAAAGATGTAGCACAAAAAAGTTTGGGCATCATGGCAGACACCCCGAGTAAATAGAGCAGTTTGAAGTGAGAAAAGTTGGTGTGAGGAGGACAGGGCGACCTAGTGCGTAGGCAGTTCTGCTGCAAGTCTGTGTTTTAGAACTTGCTAGAAATTATACTTACGGTCGAGTGAAGTACTTAATTAGATTGAATTCATTAGCCCTTAATGCAATATTTAGATTGACCGTCAACATTGCAAATAACGTGCATTCTATCATGCTCAGCCCTCTAAGTAACTGGAAAGGCGATTGTTCGCTAGGTCGATAAGGACGCGCTCTGATGGATTTACTCACGCTGCGCATAATTTAATAGTACGTACAGAACTACACTGCAAACGGGGTCGCGTTTTATTCTTCGAGTTCATGTAGAACAATAATTCAGCGGTGCCACATTCTCTTTCAAGTTGAAAAAGAACTAAAATGGGGTGTCGTTGCCCATGAAGGCTGAGTATTGCAAAGTGAGAGATAAATATCTCACTGTGCAGTTGCAGAACGCGAACAAGCACGACTTAAATGAGCTTCTAGTCCGCTAATTAAAGACTCAGCGGCCGAAATTTGTTCTAAAGCCGTTTGATCGTTGAGAACTACCAGCTCGTTCGTTTGTTACAACTATGAGCTCCGAAAAAATCACAAATTATCTTACTTGAAAGAGAGTTCAGCTAGGTTTTTTATTGACAGTCGTGTCTTGAATTTCGAACGCCTGAGGCCATAAATTTCCTGACGCTCAAAGGCGATCGTTCCGAGCCCATTGTCACGCACGTTTTTATTTCAATCTGCCTGCGATGGCGCGACCCTTGTCTTCAATTCTAATATCTCAAACACCTGAGCCAAGTTGAAGTCTTCACCCTCATATTTCTCACTTAAAGAAAGAAAGAAAACGTACCCTCACAGTAAAGTGAGGGTATGCTGACTACAGGGGATGGCATAAAATGAGGTTAGGGAGATAAAAACATGATCGTGTGCACTGGTCAATACAAAATATTTATCAAAAACGCGCAGCACCATCGCTGAGTTGTGCATTTAAGAGTACATTCGACAGTAAATTCACAATAACAAGGTTGCATAATTTCTGAAAACACTAACTTTATTTTCACGGCTTCCTGTAGAAAACTGTGATAACATAAAACAGTTATTCAAAACAACAAGCAGCGAGACCAGAATAACAACGAACCTAAATCAAACTACAGCCTTATTCTAAAATATGACTAGTATTACCCTCATGCAACGTAGACATTCATTCTGGGTTTGGTTAGAGCTGAGAATTGGCTGTCTAACAGCTACCATTCTGCTGTAACAGAGCTCACACACACTGAGAATTGCATAGTTGAGTGAAGAACAGCTAACATTCTCTTCTCACTATGTTGGACTAGGCATGAGCATCACAACAAGTAAGAGAGATTGTGTCAAATCTAGGAGAGACAGCACCTTGGCAGCACAGTGGCACGATAGTATATTGGGAACGCTGTCAAGCTATACAACACAAAGATTGAGAATCAAGTGGACACACCACACCTACGCGTCTGACCAGTCACACTTTCTCATTTCAATATTCTATGAACTTTCTACATAGATGATCAAGAATGATGGCAAAAACTAATGAATAACCATTAATATTCACAGTTTTTCATTAAGGAAAGCTGAAATTGAAATGAAAAAGTCTGGATAGGAACATACATGTGCCATCAGGCAGATGTTACAGAGGACGATGAACAAATGCTTTTTCATCTAAAATGTACGACCCTGTTTTAAGCAGAGGCTCTTCTCGAACTCTCCAATCATCGACGTCAAATTCAGGGAAGAAAACCTTGATCTCCCTCAGAGCCGTGGTCGGTGAGTCTGAAAAAGGAAAAGGTAATCAATATTTTGAGGAGTTATGCATGACACAACATTCTGTTGGGGGTATAAGACTCATCACTGATATTCCTTAAGACTAAGCTTCTTTTAAAATCAAAACAGTGTTTGGACAGCCTGAGTTTTCATTAAAAGGAGTCTTTTAGGCTCTTCAAAATAAAAGAAGCAATCCACCCAGTAATTAATGAGCAAAGAACACCAGTTCTGCCAAAGGCAACTGCCTCACAGACTAGGGAAATCATAGCATATGTTCAGCTGAGAGCTCATGGACTGGGAACTAAATTTTTCAGTGCAACACTAAAGTATGTGCGGTAGTCACAAACTCAACTTGGCTACAAATTAACTTATTCTGATTACGAAAAACAAGACTATCGTCCGTAAAAACATACTAGTTCTGATGTAAAATTTTATTCTCTAGACCTTTCGAGCAATACTTAGCTCATCATTAGTAAACACTGTAAAATAGGTAGACATGTTGAACTGTAGTTGTATGGAGAAAATCAAGTGCCTATGTTGTAATGAAAATACATTGGTTTGAAAGGAAAAAAGAGGTACCAATAACACTCAGGAAAACAAAAGCACATAAAAAAGACAAAGAAAATAACACCTACAAACAGCACCAACGAAGACTGCCTAACTTGAAATGTTTAATGGAACAGAGGAATCATTGCTATTTAGTGTGGGTTTGAGTTGATGAATTGAAATACTTTCAGACAACTTGAGATCAAAAATGTTCCTACGACCTATTATTTCAAAACTTTCTTTGTGGACTGGGTGATTATAAAGATCTAGTCCCTGATTCTACTCTGGAGGGGCCTAGTGACTCGTCTGAAGGTGCAGTCTGGCATGCCCCAATGCTCAGCATCACTTAGTTATTAAAGTCCTAGAATACAAATACACACATTGAGTGTGCAGATGGTGAGACATCTCTCCGCAATAGGTAGCGTTGCACTGGCTACACTTATGGTAATAAACGACATTACTGAGTGAGTCGGTCGGTGTCCGATCCTTTATGCTTAACAGACTTCCTACACTGAATTTATTTTGGAAAACTACTCTTAGTTTGACTATTGGAAAATATTGTGCAGTTAAAGTCACTCTTAGTAACAGGTAAAAATGTTATGAACACACCTCACCAATATAACATCAGAGCAACTGAAAAACTCAATGACTATTCAAGTCCTAGAATTCACAAAGCAGACATAAACGAGAAAAATATAATTCCATCTGAATGGATGATTCATTATGAACACGTGTAAAAATGCAAGCATACACTAAATATGACCAGAGGAATGAGTTTTCAAATTTTTTAAACATTAACTAAACAAAACATTATTGCCTCTCATTAAACAAGTGTAAACTACAGAGTAACAGAAATTTAATATCTAATGCATACACATTTGCACTCATTTCTACTTTGAAATTAGCAGTGATTTTTTCACCTGAATTTCATTCACATAATTATACAAGTGACTTTACATAAATAAAGCATAAGGCATGAAATAGAAAGATCAAAAAAAAATTTGACCATTTGAGGAAATAGGTTGCAAGATGCTTTGCCTGGCTTCTTTCTTTGCCATTACTTAAAATTACTTTTTCTAGACACCCTGAACCTAAGACAACTGTCAGTGGCAAGGAATGAAGAAATGTCTGCCAACAATCCTTACAGGCACAAATGATCGGCTAAGATAAGGCATCCCAGGATTCACTTTGAGGGGTGAACTTTATTGCTTGTCCCACTAGAAAATGCACTCTGCATAGCAATGCAAAAGTTTCGGAAATCAACTGAAAACCCAGTTTTCTGAGTTAACAAAAACAGAGAGTGAGATACTGCTGAATGAGAGATTTGAAAAAAATGTAATCACAAGCACAGCATGCTGAGGTCTTAAAATACAAACCTGAACCGTGAGTGGTGTTCCGGGTGTCGGTGAGGCCAAAGGTGCCACGAATCGAGAATGGATGAGAGTAGACACTTTGGAATACCTTGGTCGGGCCCATAAGCCTCCGCCACTGGGCTATGCAGTCATCTCGGTACAACACCATGGCCTCTAATGGGCCACTGAAATTAAAAAATTTTGTTCAGATGATAATGCTTACATGCAACATTCATTGAGTATGTTGAGCAGAACTAATGAAACAACAACTATATCAAAAATGTTGACAAAAAATTCATTTCATAAGTCAACTGCAATAATGTTTCACAAGAGTTAAGACACTTTCATTATTGATATGTAAAAGAAAAGATATTCACTAAAAAAATTTAATGCCTTTCCTGGAAACAAAGATGAAAACTTTATATTCCTCATAGCCTGGTCTTAGTTATTCATTGTATTTTAATGCACATACCAATGACAAAAAGGTGTCAGTAGCTTTGTAAGCCAGCCAGTAGCTTGTATGCCTGCCAGTAGCTTTGTAATGCCATCATGAGCTGTTATCATGAACTCAATGTCTCAGGTATGGACTTTTCAATCTACCTCTAATCCAATAAAAATATACTACAAAAATTACCTCGACATAAAATCTACCAATCTTTTGTAGAAAAACCGGCCCTTGTGCTCAGCATAAAATTCTTGGGCTTCTTTTTGAGACAATCGATGTGATGCTCTTCTAATGATGAGAAATTTTTCAGCCAGCAGGGTGTCAAAGATGTTCTGAAATAAAAATCATAAACTTACAGCACTGCAGTCAAAAATGAGTAAATTTATAATATTACACAAATGACCACTTTTTTAAAAATGAATGCTGTAGCCAGAAAATTATGCAAAATATACAGACAGACCTTAGAATCATAATAAACAATTGAAACAAGATTATGTAGGCAATAGAAATCAGATTATAATGTGTGAAGCATCAAAACCACAAGTATTCCAAAGGAATCCACTCTGAATAAAGCCATGATCTCTTACCTGCACCACATATGGAACCACAGCAGCATCAGGCTTGATGAGGGCCAGTGTCAATTGCATTGACAATTTGCCATGCATAATGCCACAAGCATAAAACCTACAGAAAAAAACTGTTCAATGCTGGTAATTAAAAATAGAAAGGTCTAAAAAACATCACAAAAAGCATTAAGCTTAATAATTACTCAACTGTGGCCAACTGTACAAAGTGTACAGCCTTAACTGCTCCTATATTGATAGAACATAATGATAAAGACTACAGATATTAGGACCAGAATTTTAAAAGTTGAGTTCTTCTATTATACATTAAATGACACCAAATTACTTTAATAACCTTATCCTAACCAAATATTTTATAAGATGACTAATGCAACCAAAAGAAAAAACAAGAGTGAGAGACAAATCATACAGTATAAACTAAATTTTTAAAATTCTTTTCTGTCATAAATCTCTCAAAAATAGGTTTCTGCTACTTAGAAATTTGTTTTCATCAAATATCACTGAAATAAAGCCTGAATGATATATAAGAACTTCTGAACAGCTGGCCAAACTACATTGAACAATTACTTGTATTAAGCATCTAAGATAGAAGGATAACCATTTATTGGAAGTGATATGCAAATTAATAAATAAAATTACTGTATTTTCTTTGTTTCAACAACCTAAGCATGCTAATGAAAATCTGCTCACTTCTGCTGCCTGGCTCACATCAATGAAAAATTCTAAGCCAGGGAATCAACCATACCATTAGATGATAAGTTAACAGCCAAGTTAGCTTCTTCTTCTCTTCTTCGAGGATCCTGATGGATCGTGAAAGTTGTTGGATTTCTTTATCAGAAGTCCGTGCAACCTGACAGCTTGTTGATTAAATTCTCGATCTTTGTGGTGCAACTTCGACCACGCACACTATCACTCGAATACCGCGTACCGGTATCCTACCACGCTCAAGTGCTGCGGTCACCGAAGCCCCCCAGCCAAGTTAGCATTGACACCGTTAGTATATGCTGCCCCCTGTACATAAATATAAAACCTGAAGACAAACAGAAGGTAGGAGAGTACCTAACACCTTCTTGTATGCTTCACTTATCAACCTATAATAAAATATCTAGACCCAATAAAATACCATACTGGATAGGTTTACATCACTGAGTAAAGATGAAAAATGAATGAAGTAACTATGCAAGTCTGAATATCTTTCCTACAACAGTGCTACTGCTTTATAAAGAAAATGACCTACTATTAAGTCACACAATGAAGAAAAATGTTAGATCAATGATACCCACTTAAGTACAATATACTGTGGATTACCAAGATTATAGTGACAAATTTCCACAAATACTTAATTACAAATCAAATGGTACATGTTATGAGTAAATCAAAATTTTACCCATTATACATTTTATTCAAAAACTTCAGCAATTAAAATATCATACCTACTTCTAATTCAGCTGATAAGTACATACTACATAATTACATACAGGAATTGAAGTATGCTGAGTAGGAAATAGGTAATATTTATCATAATGAATAGAAAACATAATATGTTAATTTCAGCTCTTACTCTTAGTACAGATACCTAATATGAAATGTTTCTATGATTAAAAAATGAGGTCTCGAAAAGATACTTAGATCATAAGACTAATAACATATAAAACTAAAGACTTATGAGTGCTTATCAATATTTATTGAAAAAAATTGTACTAACTATTCTTTTTGTGAATGCTTGCTTCCTTATAAAAACTACATAGTGATTTATTTGGGCATTCATCAAGAGGTACCTATATTAAGAAACATGCCATTTTTCATATAATTTGAACATCAGACTTGCTGCTTACCTTCAAAAGTTACTGATTAAGAAGAACCTCTGTATAAAAATTGTGAGTTATTTGCAGAAAATTTTGATAGAAGATTAAACAGTTTGTTGCATGAAACACAGTTTCTAATTAAACATGGTTACNACCTGTTGAGGGTCTGCAGTGTCTTTAAGGTTCAATCCCTGCCCATTGTGAAAACTAGTATTAATTTTGGTCGGAGCAGTTACACACTGAACTGATGCTCATCCAAGTGTTTGTACAACCCAACTTTACAAGTGTTTGTAGTTAGCGTATCAACAACCAGCTGTGGCACCTCATTCAGATTTCCCAACTCTGAAGCCAAATAATTTTTCTCAAATCCAGGCTGGCTGATTGATTTTTAACCTAAACTTATAGCCCTATATTATTCTTTGCTGTAAGGTATATAGATTTTCATGTTTACATTGTAGACTTTGTGTGTGAACTTGTAGACTTTGATTAAGCAACCTGTCGGTCGCCAGTATGTTTTACACGGTTCCTTCCATGATGCAATTTTGCAAGAGG
>VOMN01041476.1:0-34457 GCA_014899125.1 Orchestia grillus
TCAAATTGTCGAGTCAATCTCTCCCTGCCGCAACATTTTCGTTGACTCTCACCCACCTCACTCATATCGCTCGAAAGGGGGTCACTGCTTATAATGGATAATTTAATTATTTGGGATGGCCTCCACAATGTTCAGATTTTAACACCATTGAAAATTTATGCAACGAACCCAAATCGATGGTGATCTTCGCGCTAATTCTCCTCTTTTCACTAACATAGGAAGATTCAGAGCAACGACTGCTACAATTGAGAACAAACAACAAGTTTATTTATTACAAAACTTTGTAGCATATGTACCCCATGGGCCAAAATTGACTCAATGGAAGCACTGGCGCAAAATTGACGTAATATTGATCATTTAGTCTAAAAGCATTGTGTACCACATCGCATGGTTCATCAGTCGCTGGCTAATTGCCAACGGTCGAAAGCCTTTGTATTCAATTACCCAATGAGAGTGTATACAAAATTCAAGATTTTCATTTTATCTGTAATACTGTAGCTGAATAGCACATTGCCAGTTTGAGTGATGTCCAGCGCCGAAGTATTTCCTGTTTTTACAGTACGTTGTTTTGTGCCATGGCACAACTTTGATCCCCTTATGAAAAGAAGAAAACTTCTCTCAATATTACCGGAACTTTTGCCGTTCGGTCAACCCGAATTTCGGTGGCGCTGCAGAGGCTGTAGCTCTGATGAAAATCTTGACAGCCTCCGAGATGTCTTTCTCAGGCGACTATGTCTTTAGTTTCGTAGCAATGCTACGCTCGAGCTCGGCTGCGTAACTCTTTTGTAGTGAATAGCGTCTAATATCTAGCGTGCATGGCCTCCGTTTATTTATACGTAGGTTTGAAATGTCTGCTATCGAGAAATGCATGATTCGTTTGCCTAGTTAAGTTTTGCTTGGGAAATTTGTTTGGCCTACGCTGCCGAGGGGATAAGCGAAGTTTTGTCAACTTCACTCGTCACTAGCAGTGTTTTATCGTGAAGTTTAATGAAGAACTTGATTTGAATTGCTTTGGTCAAAAGTGAAGTTGAGCAATATGTATAGGAGCACTATTCCATCCTCGTGTAACTTCAGTTCACCAGGACAACCATCAATAAAACCGAGTGGTGCTGCTGCAATACTGGGAGGGCAATAAGTAAGGCACTCGTTTAGAATGCCATGATTGTATGTAGCACTTATACACTAAAAAAAACTTCAGAACATCCTCTTTCATTTTGAGTGAACATGATTGTTTTATTGTGTGTACTTTTATGGCAATGGTTTTTTAAAAAGGGGGATGTTTTAAAAGGCGTACCTTACTTATTGCTCACCCTGCATTCACCTCTCAACGAATTACTCCCAGACGGCCGGCGGTGCATTCACGCGGTCTGTGTAACCCACAGCGACCGCGTGAATGCAACAGCCGCGGCCACGAGATATCTGGGGATGGTTCGTTAAGAGGGTAATTGGGTTCATCTGCTGTGCTTTGCGAAGTGGAATGGCACTTTATGTTTCTAACACATTGATGTTTGTGTCACTGACTTCTTCTCCGGCAGGTTTTCTGCTGAAAACGCAAAATTTTCAGACGTCTTTTTTGCTCGAGATGGACGAGTACACTAAGAAATTATCAGTTTGTATCCAGATAGGTCAAGGAAGCCAGAGTTAACTGGTTTCGATTTTTTTTCGTTTTAGGTCGAAAATTGAACTATTTTACCCGTACAAACTTTAAAAATTCTACATGGTTAAGAACGAGCTAACTCGTCCTTGTGGCAGGAGGTGTTAAGTACAGAGTATTTATAGAATTTTTGTCACAGTGAAGCTACGATTGCCAATAAAATAGGATGGCTAACAGACTCTCGTGACGACCACTCGCTTCATACCGAAGTTAGAGCTGTCACAAAAATCGCCGTCTGACAGTCTCAGAACAGCCGCTACACTCTGTATTCGTGTTTACAGACCGAGCAATTAAGCCCCTCAAACCTTATCTATTTACTGTATCAGGCGTTCGTTATCATTTTTCTTATTATCGCATTTTTGTGGGTTAAAATTTGAAAACAATATGTAAAACATCAAAAATATAGGAAAATAGATAATCATGATACTAATACGGCAAGTTTAAAAAGGCTCTTTGTTTTTCACTTTCTCTGTAACTACTAACGCTGAAAAATAAATTAAAATAGAGTTCAAAAACATGGTAGAATGGGCATACATTGGCTTATAGTACGACATCCTTCACCTAAATGCATTTCTAAACTGGAATGAACTTAGTGAGCTGTTGCACATAAATTGAAAAACTCCAGCTGCAACTTTTAGCCAAAACATTTTCATTCGAACTTTTGTAACTTATTATCGAGGCAGAATAAAAGTTGATATTCTATACAACGGTCGCTGGTGGACTGCATTTTATTTGCCGAGGCGTAATCGGATACAGAAAATCTGCTTCTGTTTCAACTGAATGAGCGTATTTTGCTCAGCCAGGCAAATGGACCTCGTGTGCTCCAGGAACTAACTGCATTCTGTTTTCTTGCTGCGTATTTCCGGTGATCATTTTTGAATTCCGTAAGCTATTTGCTCCTTCGCTTCATCCCCAGCCTTAATCGCATGATCAACGTTTTAATTAAGAGCTTAGGCTCTTTTCTTTCATTTCCTATTTACATCTAAACCCTCTCCAGGTCGGCTTGTGGAAGATGGAGATGAAGGTGCAAGTATGAGTGCATTCAAATGTGTGCATGTATCAGCTCAGGGCTTTGTCGTGCTTCTTGTGACAATGCACGAGTTATCTTTGGGGCATGGTAGCAATGAGGGACCCCGCACTGCTTAGGCCTGTCAGGCAGGCGGCTCAGTTGTCTTTGGGGCATGGCAGCAATGAGGGACCCCGCACTGCTTAGGCCTGTTAGGCAGGCAGCTCAGTTGTCTTTGGGGCATGGTAGCAATGAGGGACCCCGCACTCCTTAGGCCTGTCAGGCAGGCAGCTCAGTTGTCAGAACGCGACGCGGCTTTGATGTCAGCGTCTGTTTTGTGCGCCTCTTGCTGTGTCCTACTGGGTAGTCTGGGTAGCGCAGGAATGGGTAGTTGGGATAATACGTCAATAGGGAGTTGGTGTAGCATATCAATGGGTAGTTGATGTCATTCTAATGGGCAGTTGTTACACTAATGGGTAGTTGTTACGCTAATGGGTAGTTGTCACACTAATGGGTAGTTGTCACGCTAATGGGTAGTTGTCACGCTAATGGGTAGTTGTCACGCTAATGGGTAATTATCACACTAATGAGTAGTTGTCACACTAATGGGTAGTTGGTATAGCACATCAACGGGGAGTTGACGTCACATTATTACGTAGTTGTTGTCACGTTATCACGTAGTTGATGTCACGTTATTATGTAGTTAGTGCCACATTATTGTGTATTTGATGTCACATCAATAAGTAGAGCATACCACATTATTGGGTAGTTTATGCCACAGTGATAGGTAGTTGATGTCACATTAATGAGTAGTTATCGCATTGATGGGTAATTTATGTCACAATGAAGGGAGTTGATGTCACATTGATGGGTAGTTTTCACGTTAGAGGGAAGTTGTTACATCAGAGGGTAATTGTCACATTAGAGGGCAGTTGATGTTGATTAGAGGGCAGTTGATGTTGATTAGAGGGCAGTTGATGTGAATTAGAGGGTAGTTGATGTTAATTAGAGGGCAGTTGATGTCATATTAGTGAGCAGCGGGTGTCACATTAAAGAGCAGCGGACGTCACATTAGAGGGCAGTTGATGTCATATTAGTGAGCAGCGGATGTCACATTAGAGAGCAGCGGACGTCACATTAGAGGGCAGTTGTCACATTAATGGGCAGCGGATGTCACATGAATGGGTAGTTGATATCCCTTTAATGGGTAGTTGATATCACATTAACAGGCAGTGGGTGTAGCACACTATGTTGCTTCCGATGTCGCTTCAGGAAGCGTGTAGCAGCGGAAGATTTTACAAACAAAATAACGACGTCTAAGATTGTTAGAATTCACTTTGCTCTGTGCGAACACATTGTCACAATAAAGGAACAAAATAAGCTCGATAAACGCAGATATTCACCAACATCATTTACCCGTTAGGACCAGGTAAATGAGCGAACCCAGACCCTCTAGCGCGTTCGTGACCCTCTGAAGCACATGTGCCCCAACTGCTATTTAGCTCCGTTAAATCGGTACCGTTAACTCCTGCTTCTGACGAACATGGGCGTCTGCGTTGAGTATGTTGGGCTACATGTGCTTCCACTTCATCGAACTATTACGGTAGGGATAATTGTTGTTTAAATGCTTATTAATAGAAAGAATTATTTGGGCATGGAACGACAGCAATGGCTTCCAAGGAGACAGTGCATGTGTTGATGAGCTCATCGAGCGAAACTAAATGAAAGTCTCGGTTAAATTTTGTATTTCGATGACGGTTTGCCGTATATATTTTACTTACAAGATGCATATTGATTATTTTACTGTCTGTCACAGATGCAACTTGCGTATTTGTAATTGACGCTCATTCAACCTATATAACGTATTATTCAAAATCATTATTCTTAGGTCTATCCAACACACACATGCTGTGCATGTTGATCTCAATGAAGCCTCAACTCCGTTGTGCTTAAGCACCAGCGAATCCTAACTCCAGTTAATATTGATTACACTGAGCACTGAGTCCATTGAACCTTGACGGTATTGAACCTTAACTACACTAAATATGAATCTCATTAAAGGTAGTCCACACTTAGCGTGAGATCCATTCTGTACGCTGGTAAACTTGAACTCTCTACACCTGTAGGCTACTACAGATAAATCGTTGCTCCATTTCCCCATAGCCATCAGGAGGCCATAACTCCATTAGGCCTAAACATCAGGAGGCCATAACTCCATTAGGCCTAAACATCAGGAGGCCTTAACTCCATTTCCCCTAAACATCAGGAGGCCTTAACTCCATTAGACCTAAACATCAGTAGGCCTTAACTCCATTTCTCCTAAACCTCAGTAGGCCTGAACTCCATTTCTCCTAAACATCAGTAGGCCTTAACTCCATTAGGCCTAAGCTTCAATAGGCCTCGACTCCATCATTGCCACACTCTTATAAACTCCATTAACACTTGCTGGGTAAACTCCATTAACATTTGTTGGGTCATATTAAACCATTCGTCCAAATAATGAAAATGCTATTGTAAAATTCCTATACCGTCCAGTAGCTGATATTTTTTGCTGAATAAATTAATTTGAATGAAAATAAAATATTCTAAACCAATTAAAAAAAACTTATTAAACTAGTTGTAGTGATCTAAAAATTTAATATTAGACATACTGACTCATCCGCCCCTTTGGTGTAAAACCCAAGTCTAGTGAACCTAAACTATAGTAATTCAAAAGGAAACGTAAAAGAAACAAGCTCCAGTTTTCACGGTGGCCTGAACGCCAGCCACCGCCATGCTGCCCACCTACGAGGGGCGCGCCGCGGGGCACCATCCCATTGAGAACGCCAGACACTTCTGGGTGTCCTGCGGCATGAGGCGCAGGCGGCGGTGGCGAGGCTTTGAAAGGAGGCCGAGATCGGCAGCTGCGGCGCTGCTCTCACGTACATGTTCTCGAAAAAATGACTTCAATGCTTTCTTATTGTATTTTTAGCCCCCCCCAACCCTTTTGTTGAGAGATTGTCGCGTGATTTCATTTTTTTTTTTCGACAAAATTATATTATGTCGTCCTTTTAAATTTCTGATCACGTCTTGCAGTATATGAAATTATTTTGGAGAATTTAACTGAGAAAATTTTAGTTTTATCCACTGCCAATATTTTCACTATTCAAGTTGATCTTCAAAGGATTGAAAAATTTTGGGTTATATGTATATACATTTTTTTTATCAGGAAGTAATGTGTAATTTTCTAATGAAAATGCAAACCTTACGTTGACCAATTTAAGAACCTTTGTCGGGCTCTGAGCGTGGATTAAAAATTCGAAAATGCTAAGAAAAGTATTTTTGAGGGAGCAAAATTGTTCAACTGTGAAGGAATATTTGCCTCCAGAGCACCCGCAGTCTAGCCTATGGGCAGACGTTGGGGAGCGAGGAATTAACGCTTTACCCTCAAATTATCTTGAGGCTGCGTTTAGCTTAGTACGGAAATGTAGCAGCAGCCTCACGTGCTAGATATATGTGCAATAAGGCCGCATTTTAAGTTTTCACGAGAAACTAACAATACCCTCATGACCGGGATTTTGAAATATCATAGACGGAAGAGGGCTTATGCATGACCGCGCCGTTGCCGGGACGCGTTCCTGGCAGCATGGAAGAGAGGAGAAGAAGGAGCGAGCAGCTCGAGCGCGGGCCCTCGAGTCCTGTAATTGGAGAGGCAGGGAGACCTTCAGAGTCTCTCGTTTATTCCACTCTCGTCATGTCAGGCACTGCAACAAATTCTCTTCAAAGCTCCACCGTAAACGAATTAATTCAACGGGAAACACTCCGTGTTTCCGAGATCTTCAATAATAAACAAACTTTGACCAGCCCGTAGCGTCGGTACCTTAAATTGCGATGGCTTAAAATTACGACGTATTTTACCAGTTCAGCCTAACATCTGAGAAATTTTCTTGAAAGGTTTTGATGATGGAAACAGATTTGTTCTTTTCTAAATGACGTTTGAAATTTTGCACCAGTTTGGCATGAAAAGGTTTCTTCCTCATTTTGAAAAATAATTTCTTCACTAGTGCCCGTATGTTTTTAGAGCGCGAACATGAAAGGCAATGTTGAAATTGCGGTGATTCTGTTGAATAGATGCTCGATTTTATCTCCAAATTAGCCTTTCTTTATCAGAGAATGCAGTGAGCAGCTGGCAAAGCACCCGTAGTCCTCAGATGAGCTGTCCGCTCTATTGCCTCGCCTTGGTTTTATTTGTGGGCAAACAAAGAACTTTGAGTTTAGCGAGCAGCGCAATGAATTCTGCCTTGTATCGGCCTGTCTAATTCCATTCATTTCCTAATTTCACCGGCGAAGAATAATAGCGAAGAGCGCCGGGGCCCCAACGTCGCGCTCTATTTACTGAGATGTACTGAACTATTTGCCGTGAATTTCACAGGAGCATAATTCTTCGAGGAATAATGGAGCTGCGAGAGTTTCTCGGTTCGTGGAAATGAATTGAGAACCTGCGAGAATTACTGCCGGAGTTATGCAGACCGCTTCTGGCTTGCCAAATATGCTTCTACTGTTGCACAAGTTAATGGAAGTGGAGCGGGTGGAGTACTGCGTCGGTCTGTGGGCCTGTGGACCTTATGAACAGGCAACACTAGCGACTGTTTAGGTGCCATGAGACCCTTTGAAGTTAGGCGGGCAGGTGGAGCAGTGTCGCAGGGCTGGACACCACCTAATTGGAATATTAATGAGCACGTCCACACAGGGCAGTCGAACCAGTGATGCTGAAATTTTCCACTTATTTTTAAGTACCGCTCTCGTCAGAGGCATCTGCTGATAGAGGCTTTCTTCATTGGTATGCATGGAGTGCTTAAGGATCTCATGTATATACAGCCACGTCTCTTGAGCTGCACTCCTCCAGTTCGCAACACTGGTGTGGTTATTGGAGGCTCTGACGCCTGATGTTATTGGAGGCTCTGACGCTTGAAATGCTAAGCCAAACTTCTGTAAATTCAGCAAACTAAATAATCTTTCCCAATGCTTGATCTCAACATATATTCATCGTAATAACAAAGCTTTTCCGCACGTTGTATGGGCTTTGCCCCACGCGTGTTTTAGGGATCCCGAAAGCCTTCGAGTCGCTTGCTCAGCACAGGACTGACGGACGCCGTTTAACTTTAGTCAAGTATTTTAATTTAGCCAGACTCTGGCCCCCTTCGGCGAAGAGCAGGTCAGTTCTCTCCTCCTTACGGAGATGTTTCTTCAACTCAGCGGCTGCAGCGGAGTGGAGACTTACCCGCAGTTTCTTCCCTTCAGCGGCTACAGAGACTTATCAGTTTATTCCTCCCGGCGGATACAATGTAGTGGAGGCCTCTCAATGGCTACAGTACAGTGAAAACCGTGCCCTCTTGTCGGGAGATCCTAGGTCTGATACCCAGGGACGAGTGCGTCCCTTAAAATAGAAAGATTCAACACGATATTCCTGAGAAGACGGCACTCCGGTGGGGCTTGGGACGACGTGCTCGAGTTGCATCGGATGTATCCAACGGTTCCCCTGCAGTGATGCATTCATGCAACCTATTGCACAGCCGTCTCCAGTCATGGAATGAGTGGCGTAGACTGAAATGTGAATAGGGACTCGACAAAGGACGCCGCAGTCAAAACATTTTTATTGTTTGTCCGCTGCGTAGGCGAGTGCTAAGTGCACTCGAAGTTGGACCAGAAGAGTCGAGCGTGTGAAGGGTGAAGAGCTGCCTGAGGGAGATGACTCCAGGAGGCCAGAACAGCGTGTCGCCGAGGCGTGCGAGGCGGAGGCGTGCGAGGCGGAGGCGTGCGAGGCGGAGACATGCTAGGCGGAGGTGTGCGAGGCGGAGGCGTGCGAGGCGGAGGCGTGCGAGGCGAAGACATGCGAGGTAGCAGAATACGGTGTGGTGGAGGCAGGTACGACTAGCCCTCAGTGGCGGCCGTCACAAGTCCAGCGTAAGAGGGCCCTTGTTTGTCCTGCCCGCCACTGCATGAGGCCGTGAGATTTCAGCGCCGGGCTCGCCATGTCTCATCACGCGCTCAAATTAACGGAGATAAACTGTACGTGGCGCACCGATGATCAATTTCTTCGTGTGTTAACATGAAGGATTTTTGCTGCGACTTTCACGTACAGCAGCTGAAGAAAGAATTTCTTGAAAGATATTTTTGCGATGCGAAACTTTTCTACCACCGCTATTTATGTGTCGAACAAACGTGTGTAGTCATGCGTTTGCAAAGAAACCTTAGGAAAATTGAACTTGTCTTGTTTGGAATTCTTTCTGGTGTTAGTTTCTTTCAGTTTAAATACCCGAGAAGTTATTCTTTCCTCCGAAGAATTCTTTTTGAGTAGTCAGCCAAAGAAATAGCTATTTGCTTGCCTCATTAGAGACTTTCCAACTGAAGTACAGGAATAAAATAGCTGTTAAGCTTTACGAGTGGTTGCGTGCGAATTGTCGTCTTGCTGGAAATTGACTTTTGGACGCTGCTAGACGGCGTATATAATCGTGAAACACAAATTTTACAACTTCTTCATACAAGTTTTCCACGTTAATAACACCAAATGAATGGTTTTGTTCTCAAACGACAATAGTTTTCTAGCTTTAAATGGAAGTTAGGAGTATGAAGCGTCATTTTTTCTCGCAATGGCATTCATCTGAGATACCATATTGTGAAGCTAAGTTGTTGCTTTCCTCGTATAGAAGCATACTAAATATATCGTAATTAAGGAAACCGTTCTTGAAGGGAGTTGAAACAAGCAGGTCTGGAGTGCATAGATTTCTTATCAAACTGTCTAAAGCTAAAATTAAAGTTCCCTAGTATTTTTAAATTTTAGAATAAAGTCTGTGATTCATTTCCTCTGAGTCGTTATGTATAGTCCTGTGTAACTGCCTTTCAGAAATAAATCATCAGTTGCGTTTGACAATATCTCTTCTTTTCCAGATGCTTTCATTCTTGTTTCTCTTGAATCGAGACGGGAAGCGAAAGACTTCGTTGCTTCATCGAGCCCGTGATTCTCTGCAACGCACCATTTGCTTCAATGCTCATAAATTCTCTTTGTCCTTAAATCGAAGCTCCGCATTTTCGTCTGTCGAAGTGAACAGATTTTTTCTTTCCGGAAATCAAAGGACAGCTTTAGGACGGCTCCATTTTCTGGCCTTTGAAAAGCACCTTACTTTGTAGGCAGGCAGCGCCAGAGGGAGATGTACGTACAATGGCATCTGCTTGGTGACATCAGAGCATACGATGTTTGTACGAGGAGTCCTCATATCATGTCGTGCTTGTTTTATGTGTTCAAAACTTCTAGTTCCTGTCCATGAAATATTGCGCTTGATTGCAGGTCAAATTTTGTATATAACAAGTACGATATAAAACGAAGTCCTGTCCTGTGGAACATCTCCCGAGACACTCAACTATCAGTATTCTTTAGGTTCTTTCGCGAGAAAACTTTCTTTCGCCCGAAGTTCCGCAGGCCAATAACTCATCCCAAAGTTGCACAGCAATACAAAATTTGCGTCTCACAATATTTGTCATTAATAAATATAGATTTTCCATTGTACCTGCTCAGAATACGGGTCCCACACTTGGGTGTGATGTCGGGTAAATAAGTTATTATTCGGCCATAGCGAAGGTATCTTTGTTGTCTGCCATAAATAGAGCTGACGCCATAAATCGGGGTACCTAATGATTACTTTTCAAATTAATTCTATTATTATATTGATAAGTAATCGTTCTACTCTTCCTCTGCATGCTGACTCGCTCCCTGCTTTAGGTTTCCTCATATTTAGGTTGTTCCGTAGTCAGTTTTTTAATAAAAAACACCGAATTTTGTAGATATGCTTCTTCCAAGTTTGCTCTCGCTCCGATAACTCGGACCAATAGTTTTAGTTGTTTTAGTTATTTTGATAATCCAAATATGAAGGTCGTATTTTCACCCATTCCAAATAAGAGAGTCGACACCCTCGCGAAGCATGCAGCGCACGATGGGGGTGGGAGGAATTGTAGTGGCGCTCCCGCCCAAATGTGATGCGCGCTAGGGCGTATTAATTTGTATCTCGAAATTTTTGCCTTTAGTTCATCTCGATGTCAAACTTGGATTAAAGAAATCCTAATCGCAGGGCGCCAATAATGCAATTATATTAGTCCCGTGATAAAGAATTTATCTTTTATATTTGTCAGTAAATATTTCTTGCGAAATTAATGGTGAATCGAGTTTTCAAACCTAAATACTAAAAGCTCAGAGGAAAAGGCTTCACAATAAATTTTAACATACGCTGAATGATGCCCATTGCTTCAATTAATGCATCGACTGGTGAGGTGATAACTGAATTGATTATGAGAAGAGATGAGCTCCAGCGAGCTCGTCGTATTTGCCAAAGACATGAATTTAAAATTTCCTCACATGGTTAGTTACGAGATCGCGTAATTTTCTCACATTGTTAGTAACGAGATAGCGAAATTCCCTCTCATGGTTAGTAACGAGATAGCGAAATTTCCTCATATGTCAATAACGAGATAGCGAAAGTTGCATTAGACAAAGCATTCGTATAATCATGTAAGACTACGTCACAATGTCTTTCATGCCGGCACTTTAGTGTTCTCGTTCGAGTTTTTTTGGATCCGATCGTGCTTTGGCGTCATTACGCTTTTATGAAGGATTCAGACAATGTTCTTCAAGACCAATGGTATGACGAACTCGTTAAAACTGAGTTGAGAAGTTAATATTACTACTTTGTTCTCTATGTTTCCACGGCACCCAATGCCTGGAGGCACGCTCGCCTCAGTGTACACACTCCGACCATCTCTAAAGCACTCAGAAAATTTATGCTGGCGAATAAGCTCTTTTTTGAGTTCAAACGCACCTCAAGAAAGCTCGAGTCCATCAGTTAGAAAATGTAAGCTCTGCACTCAAATTAACTGGGCGACCTTCGAAAAACAGTCCGTTTCTTGCTCAATTTTCTGGTGTTTTATTGCCATGTTTCGCTGCGAAGTCAACAGAGCAATGCATTATGTTAAACACTTCCATTACATTTTGATGCTTCGGCGTGTGCATTTGCGTATACAAAGCGAGAGGCTCAGTGAGATCGGTTTTATGAGCGATGTTTTCAGCCCGGAGTGGCTTACTAGAATTTGAAATTAAGCTTCGAAATTATGCAACGCTCTTTTTTTGTACAATGTTTGAACAATTATTCTACTGAAGTTGTAGTCGTTTATTTCCAGCTACGTCTGAAGAGAAAATTTATATGAGAGAAATACGATATTTCCACGTCGATTGTTTGAAGCATAGCTCAGCTTTATCTAGGCCTTTGGAAGTTCTACCTTTCATGCCTACTTTGCTTCTTGCTATTTACATGCCTTCTTCGCTGATAATTCTTCATCGTTTCTTCCTCTTCCTTCTCAATTTGTTCTTCCTATGCGCAAGGGATCTTGTGAGGGAACACACCTTGTGCCTAGATTCCCCGTTTTCCAAAATCCATTTTAAATGGTCCCTTTCCTTTCGGTTACAATGGCGCTTCTAACACCACTACTACTACCTATACCACTACCACTACGCGCGCGTTGTATTGGTAACTCGCGACGCAATGGGACGGAAAGGTGAACTCCATTTCGAACTTGAAGATCTTGAGATGAGAAATAATTGTCACTAAAGTCATGTGTCTCAACTTTCATCTTGATAAAACATCACATTTCCTTACTGCAACTTCATGTATACAATAGTTTGAACACGATTTTAGTAGTATCGCCGTCAACGACACTTCATCTATTCATAACTCATCACGAAAAAGGACGTTTTCCATGTTGTATGATCCAAGTGACGACAGCCTCGGATGTTTACAAATCGAGCTATTTTACATGCAATCATTGAAGGAGCTATGATGAAGCTGTTGTTTGTAGAACAAATAAATATTCCAAAATCAGTATACTTTGTCTCTAGAAAATTAATAGACTGAACATAGTATCTGAATTTAATATGCTACCAACACTATGCACAGTAATGAACAGTTGTTAAAGTTGCTTTAGTGTTAGGGAAGATATTCATTTTAAGGGTCACCTACTAGGGTATTTTACATAAAAAATACCTGGTATTGTGCCTTGGGAATAAAAAGTAAAGTACTTCCTAAATGAAGACAAATGTAAGACACCCACCAACGGAGAACAGAGATCTAGTAAACGTTCGGTATTCGATGTAAAATTCAGTTATGAAATTTTTATTAAACGGTATTTTGACCTCACCTCTGGCATGTTTACGATGCCATCCGTATAGTTTCAGCGCTCGCTGGCGTCTAGATGGCGAGGTCCTTCAGGTTACTCTAGCCTCGCGCACCGATCATTCTTCTTTAACTGTGATCGGCAAGATAGGCACCTGACGCATTAGCTGTCTCAGTCCACGGAAAGTTTCTGCTAGATTTCGTAGACCGCCCAAGTTGTTCTTCACTAAAAGAAAAGTTCTTTTTTAGGAACTAAGGTAGTTCTTGTGAAGAGTGAGTCAGTTGAAGCTCCTATTGAAAAGTTGTTAAGTGAAATTGGGCTGTCTTTAAAAGACTTTGTTAGACTCTTGGAGATCCTTTTAAGGAAATCCCTTTCTCACTAATTGAAGCGATACATGAACTTTGAGGCCCTCGAGAAGAGCCCTTACTCTCGCTCGTCTCTGTTCTTCGTAATGAGAGACTCTTGACTACTTTTGTACGTCCGAAGAAGTTATATTTAACGCTGAAAAGCTTCGCTTAAATGCTGGAGGTAGGAATCCCTGGGGCAGCAAATGAAAATAATGAGATAGAATATTTTTTTATGTATGAGAATTATTGTAATGCACCAAACTTGATTTGTTACCGACGGTTTTCTACTATTTACCCTCCACGTCATCAGCGAATTCTATCAAATGTTCTTATTTTGACATGGATTATTTTACTTCACGAGAAGCCTTGCGTAAGCGCAATTTTAATGAGGGCTTCCGTGTTTCGGGAACATAGATCTGGTTAACCTGGAAAATCTGAAGCATTTACGTTATTCTGTCATGTTTCCTCGAGCTCCTAAATCACATTGCAGAGGGCCACGTGCTTTTCTCAACAATTCTCAGAAATCTAATTCAAATTCCTTCGCCAGCGCAAACTTTTTTCTCTTTCAGTTCTTTCACTTCAGTCGGAAGAACTGTATTTACGGATGAGGGGCAGAATTTGCGCGAGAGGAATTTTACACATGTGACACTGTTCGTACTCGTAAGGGAAGGAAAAGGTAAGGAACTAGTCGAGGAATCAGAAAGAAACTGCTGCTCAGGAGTTACTCTCTAGTACGAAAGTAGGACTCGATTTTTTTAAACTACTCTCATTCCAATACGTGATTGGCTCGCTCTCTTAATTTGTAATGGGCATCTATCTCAATCTATTTGCGACTCAACTGGTTAATTTCAACTAAGCATGGGAATAGATAAACTTAATATCTCGTCTAATAATTTTTTGATGTTGAATAAATTTGTTACGCAAAATCTAACGTTTTTTTTAGACTTTCCGCCAGCTACTGGTAGAGTAAAGCTAATTCGTCCTGCCCTTATTTCGCGTCCTGTAACCGATGATTGGACTTTGACGTAGACTTTGCTCGTGCCTTAAATTTCTGCACTTGTAGAGAAGATACGCTCAAGTGATAGACATATTTACGTTAGCTTTTTCGTTTGTAATTGAAAACTGTCACTGTCTAAAATTAAGAAAATACCCGAGTAAATTTTGAGATCAAATTTTAACATTCTAAGCTCTACCTCTTATAATACTCATTAATTGTGAAATATCTTTCATCAACAAAGAGGTTAATAAAAGATGTTCAAACATTTATATCAAGGTCCTAGTTTGCTAGGAATGATTGAATCACGTACGGTCAACAAGTTTTGTAATCTTATTACACAGTGGCTGTTTCACGAACAACCGTTATTACGCATTGGCCATTTTCACTGTCCGTAAGCCGTGCAGGATTCGCCTATTTCACGGCTGGTTCCCATCACAAATAAGTCCATTTCGTGAAGTTGACCTCATTAGGCGAAACTTCTCGCTTATGCTCCTTTTTGGACGCAAGTTTGGCTAACTCGGCCATTCCTTGGAGAGCCTCTTGAAGTTGCCTCTCGCCTCACTCCGTCTCTAAATATTATGCCGCGCAGCTCAGCACACTCCGCTGTGCAGCTGTGTACCTCAACTTGCTCGCGTCGGCTGCCCAAAAACCGGGCAATGCAGCCTTTGCTTAGGTACTTTTGATGAATTCCAAGTACTTTTAGTGTAACATAACGCACGGAGTTGCCGGGTCTTTGTGAAGAATGCGGGCAGAACCCGTGCATTTTATTGCCTAGGCAGAGTTGTACGGTCCAGAATGGGCATCGTGGAGGATAAATGTCATCCGATCCTCGGTGTGTTTTGCACCATCGTCATGCCAGCATGGAGCCCTTTTGTGCACAAGGCATGGAATTCCGGTGTGTTATTTTTTTCATCAAGACAAAGGGTACTTTTATGTATAATTTTGGAAACAGGCTTGCTGCATTTGACTCGTAAACGTGTGGCATCCAACTTTTCACTGGTTCCGACATAGAGGAATTTCTCCGCGCTTTTGTTCAATCAGGTAATGCGATTGTTATGAAGCTCTCGTATTTGTTGTTTTTTTTTAGACGAACAAGCTTGTAACTAAAAGTGAAAAAATAGTTCAGCAGAGTCAAACATCGGGATAAATTGTCTTCGCTTTCATGTCTCTCTCTTCTCCTCAGTTCTCTTATTCGCTATTACGAGATGCTTTTGCTGTCTTTTCCCCATCGATAGGAGACAGCACGAACTGAGACACTGATGATTCTGCTCTCTGTGGCAACACCATCACTATACCCTGATAAATTATCGAAACTTACGTCAACAAACGGAGTCCACGTCATGCATAATCTGATAGTTTTATCCCTTCTCTACCATCCATAAAAGACATCTTTCTCCAGTCGAACGTTCATTTAAAACTTGAAGGCGAAAATAACCGCACACAGTGAAAGCATATTTACTGTAATAAAAACTTAATTTGAACGGGGACTAAATGCAATAAAGCGTAATAAGGAGAAAAACAGTATTCCTCAAACATTAGGATGCAACGTCCCAATGAAATTTGTAAACCGTTGAGAAGTATCGGGATGAAATACTCATCAACGAAACTATTTGTCACATTACTGTTGAACCTAGCCTGTCTCTCTCTTTGTGATTTTTTATATTTTTCTGATTACTTATTACACACACACACGCACACCATGGGCCACAGCAGCTGAAACTTACATTTGAAAAAATGATCGACAGAAAAAGAGTAAACGAGGTCAGCCATGCAGGTTGCGAGGAGGGTGCATCATAATCCCAGTCCAAATTACTCGCCGCCCTATCGATAATCAACTATCCGGCCAGCGATATCTGCACTTGGGCGGCCCAAATTATATCATAAGCAATTTCAGATGCCCGAGCTAAAATATTAAACTTGGATACAGCGCTCCAACCCAAGCCACCGAACATGAGACGTTCCGCTTCATCTCGGCGAGCGCCTGCCGCCTGCAGCTAACTCCTGCATATCGTGACCAAAAAGGAGGCCTAGTTTACGTGTCCAGAATTTTAACATGCTGTGGACAAAAGAATCGAGAGATTCTCTGTACAAAAGATGGCGATCGTATGGTATTTTGAACGAGGAATAAATCGCTAAACCCGCCAGTGGACAGAAAGTCGATTTGATCTGTAGCCAAGGGTAGGAAGAACGACGGAATACTTATGGAGATAATGGCGAATTTATTGTGCTGCCAGTTCTCAAGTAAGAAAAGAATTTGCAGCGCGCTGCGACTTCCTTAGTTCCATGTGAAAGAGTTAATGAAGTGTGAAAGGCTAGATAGTGTTAGTTGTCACGTATTGTTGATACTGTTGTTAATTAAAAATCTTATTAACCGAATCTAGAATTGAACGGCTCTTCAGTGTTTGGTTCCTGAAGTGTCATTTCTTTTTACGCCACAAAAATTCATCTCATTTGAATTATATATACATTCTCCGATTCTGAAATTGGAAATTATGCCTAAATTTTAATCGCTCAATATTTCGCTGTTGTTTTATCATTGTATCCAATATTCTCTAGTGTGATTTTGTATGGGTATTCTCTTCATGCTTCCACAATATAACTTTTCGTAAACTTCAAAGTTGAAACAAAAAATCAACTTAGCGACTTAACTGTCTGACTCGATTGTTCTCTGTTAAGAAATCCATCACAAATCGATGAAATGTGTTATATGAATCAAATAATAGAATTACAGGCGCCGTATGAGCGACCGTATTTGGATGAATTAAAACTCGGAATTAAAACTAAATTACCTGTGGACTTCCATAAATATAGCTTATCCTGCAATTGTTCATTATTAAATAATTCATGTGTAACATGCTATTATGAGAGCATAGTCTGTATTCTCATAATACTACATAACTATAGAAATCATATTTGAAGTTGAAAAAAATGTTTTTCTTACGATCTTTTTTCGACATGAATTTTCAAAACAAAACATAGTTCTTTTAGAAAATGGCTCATTAGAAATGTTCAATGCAATTGGAAGTATTTGCATAAGGAACCGAGGAACCTCATTTCTTGTGGGCCAAGTTGCAATATTATTTGAATGGAGAAAGAAACTCTCGTTTTTGGGCTGCAGAAGTTTTAAGGAGAATGGCGGGCGGCAAACGTATAGGCCGCCGCGGCGCTTTCTTGCCTGCAGAAGTTGGCGGCGGCGGCGGCCAGCACGCGGGCGGCCTACCGTCCATCCAGTTTGTCCGCACCAAAGTTTTCGATTTATTCGCCTGCAAAACTATTGTCGAAAATGCGTTAAATCCAATTTTATGCTACCGGCGTTCCCATTCAACTTTGCTACTCACTTTAATTCGTCGTAGAAAAAGTTTTGTGCTATTCGTGGTTGGAAGAAACGATTCAATTTTACTGTTGAATATAATTGGGAATACATACTTAAGGAAGATTATTAACCTAAGAAGCTTTCTTGCACGAAATCCTGTTTCTGTTGTGCTAAACCCATCTTGCTATGAATATACGCGTTTATTATGCAGTACAAGTAAAAAGCCAGTGATATTCATTTTATTTTACATCAAGGCATTTAAGGAAATTATTGAAAAGTCTTACATTACTACCTGTAAAATCTGAATGAGACATCGCTAAATTTGCACGTTTCTTGGTCTCAAAGCAGCATTGTTTTTGTCTTTTTTGAGCTTTAACCTTGCAGCAGTTGCTCACATTTCTCGTACTGAATGTTCTAAATTAGCCCCAGAGACTACCAACTGTGCTGCGAGAGCCAGGCAGAAGAGACGAGCACGTCTCGCTCGCAGAGGGCTCGTCATAAATGCACTGCGCGAACGTGCACCTCGTAGGCCGCTCCGTCCTGAGAGCTCCGTTCTTTATTTTGAACTTCAAGCTAGAAAAATTGCGAACCTTACTCTGGCTTGCTCGAAGTTAGGGCGCCTAAATTTTGCAGTGTTACTCATCTTGAAGTCGCCGTGTGTGAGGTAACGGATCTTCTGATGGTTATGTGTACAGCAAGAGATCCGCAGGCGAGGATACATAGTGTGATAAACATGGCAGCGATCCCTAACGTTTTTTGCATAATTGACCTGCTCAATGCGAGACAAAATTTTCCCGTATCCGGCTTTGAAGTGTGGCAGAGAAATGCTACGGCTTATAATGATGTGAACGGCATGAAACCGGACGTTTTTAAAACTTAAATATGAACGTGAATCCACTCTGTACTGGGGGCAACATCTATCAAAATTAAAAATGAATAAAACGGAAATGATGCAAAATATAAATTCTTTTTACGGACGGAGACTAAAGACCACTGTACTACGGAGACCGGGTACTGGAGACCGCTGTACAGCTGTACTACGGAGACTGGGGACTGGAGACCGCTGTACTACGGAGACTGGGGACTGGAGACCGCTGTACTACGGAGACCGGGGACTGGAGACCGCTGTACTACGGAGACCAAAAACTGCAGGGAACAATAGCGGTCAACGAGCAAGTTACGTTTCCAAGTTTGTCGCGCGGGTTAAGTTTTTGACGCAAAGTACGACTTGTCAAAATGCATAATTACCTTGCGCTTTTGTACACTTAGGGTAGTTGTGAGTTATTGGTGGTATTAATGAAGTTGACCGAAAGTCAGCTCAGTTCTGTGACTTCACAGATCGGCTTGCCTCCGAACAAGATGCAACTTTATGAGTTCAGTTTTGTGATCGTCTATTTTTCAGAATTTCTTGTGACTGAAGCCTTCAATTTAGCGTAAATTAACTGATTTTATTCCCTTGCGAGCGTCAATTACGTTGTCGCTTTTCAGCTTGATGCCCTCTGCAGATGCTCCACTTACATACATTTAGTGTTTCATATTGCTATTGGCATAGTTTATGCCGCTCTTTGAAATCACTACGGATCGTGGTCGATCTGATAACAATACATGCCACGTGAAGCCTCCGAGCGCAGATAGGGGACCGGTGATAGGGGACGTCCCTATCGGCCGTATTCACAAGGTTTCCTGGCCAGGACCGCATGAGATTGTGCCTGTCCTCTTCAGTTGAACCTATAGAATAGCAGGCAGTCATTAATTGGTCTTTGCCACGAAACTTTGTAACTAGTTTTTACTGCTAGTCGGTACTATGACTAGTTGCAGCCACGACTAGCTGTGGCCACCGATAGGTGCTGTTGGTGGCGAGCGGGAACAAGGCAGTCACATTTAATAAACAATTTCCTAAAAACTGGTATACTTTGAATTTTTGCCTGTTTAAGCAGATGCCGCGCGTGAATCCAAATTCTATGCGCATTAAAACCGCTTCAGCTTCGAGTTCATTTGATAACTCATTTATTTTTTTGCAAATTTCAGGCTCGAGACGGACCGCGATGAGCATGGAGTGTCGTCTCCTTCTGTTCGGTGAGTACAGCACTACAATTTCGCAGCGTCTCTTGCACTGTTGCTGCCCTGGTGCGGGGCGCCCGCCCCTCAAAAGGTTTACCCTCACTTGGAGCAGGAGTGCTTTCGTGTATCTTAGATACCGCACACTTCCATACCTCGTCCATCTGTCTGGATTCTGTCTGTCCGAGTTGTACTGTTTTGTGGTTGATCACTATCATAGCTATGTGAAATTGTTCATAGATAATTAAAGTCGAGGTAAGTGTACGCACATTTTTGGTGGACTCCTGCATATTGTTTATAACGGTGAAATTCCTTCGCGTGAGTAGACTGGGTGATTGATTTTTGCTGCGTAATACACTTCACTGCAAGCAACTTTCTTGATACTAACCAGAGCAAGGAGGCTCCTCCAGGCAGTGACCCTCCTTGAATTCCTTCACTAGTTGCTGTGTGCACCTCGGGTAAGTCGCCTGTGCATGCAGTCCCGAATGCATTGTTCCCCTTTTAGGATTTTCCTCTTTTTAAGGCGAATTTTATTTTTCCCCTTACCTGGTTCTGTGAAATTTGAGGACCATATGTAAGATTTGCTTTCAGTGTCGTTTGCTCAAAAAATCTGGAAATTTGCTCAACAGATCGCCTTGCTTATGTATAGATTTTATTTTCTAGCCGTGCTGATACCTAGCTATGTAATTCATCGAATGTATGTTACATGATAATATCTACTTGTCTGTGTGTTGGAATCGTGGTAATAACATCCTTTTTTCTTAACGTGTTCTCATCGCAACGATAGTCCTATTCTGGAATGTGTTTGATTCGTTGCGGTAGTTTTGTTTCTATTTATTCTGATTGTAACGGTTGTCCTCTTCTTAGATATTCAGATTGTAACGGTTGTCCTCTTCTTAGATATTCAGATTGTAACGGTTGTCCTCTTCCTAGATATTCAGATTGTAACGGTTGTCCTCTTCCTAGATATTCAGATTGTAACGGTTGTCCTCTTCCTAGATATTCAGATGGTAACGGTTGTCCTCTTCCTAGATAATCAGATTGTTCCAATTGCCCTGTTCCAAAATATTGTGGGCGTAAAAATTATCCTATTCCTAAATATTAAGGTCGTAACTATAGTCCGGTTCCAAAATAATGTCGGCGTTAAAATTGTCCTATTCCTAAATATTGTGGTCGTAACTGAAGTCCTATTCAAAATATTGAGGTCGTAAAAACAGTGCTATTCCAAAATAGTGAGGTCGTAAGAACAGCCCTATTCCATATTATTAAGGGGGTAAAAATAGTCCTAGTCTCAAATATGCAGGTTATAACTACAGTCCTATTCTTTGAAATTCAGATCGTAACAATAGTCTTATTCGAAAATGTTGAGGTTGTAACAACAGTCGTGTTCCTAGAAATTAAGGTCGTAGCAATGACCGCCACATTCCATAACAATTCACAGTACCTCAGAGAGCCCAACGTAGCGCCATAATTTGTTGTTGCTGCTCATTTAAAATTAAGTTTCTCAAGTGCAGCTGGCCGTTCCTACCGACGTTAGAGCTGTATACCTTATAATATTTATTACCATCTTATTTTATTTCACTTGCCACTTTTGAGTGCGTGTGCATTTATGTTACTTTAAGCTGAACATCATTCGCCTCGCACTGGCGTTCCTAGGCCGTCTCAAAAGATTTAAACTGGTTTTCAAAGTTCAAGCCGTTCGAGCAGCGGTGCATAAAAACAGAGGACGAAATCTTCTGTCGTGCGCTTTGGATTTGCGAATAATTCACGATTCGTTTCTCGAAAATGGAAGAGTTTGAGTCTATCTGTGGAGAAACATAGCGAACTCCACAGTAAGTTTGATGCTCCTTTTGGGGAACCTGAATAAAGATAGTCTACAAAAAGTTCTTCGAAGAGCCTTTGCCGTGCTTTTTTGGGAGTTTGAACGTCTTTTCAAAAGCACGCTTTTGAGACTATGTATACGACCTTTTGCTCGGACGACAAGCCCGCCTGGAACTTTGCTGCCTCTAATCTTTGATAAAGTTGAGGCACAGGCGCGTAAAACGACGCAACTAAGAGGCGTTTGTAACCCGAACACGATCGCTGTGTCCCGCCATTATATTTATAAGGCCGATAAATTAGGGTCGTCGCTAGATGATGTTCACAGTTTGGGTGGAGACTGAGGTTCCAGTCATTACACAGGGTGGCCCAAAAGCAAGTTCACAGTTATTTTGGAGGCAATTTATTTTAAACAAAAGTACTTTTCAAGCATTCCAAGCATCTTTTAGGTACTCAAACGGTCTTTCTTCAACATTGCAACATTCTTCAAACCTCTCGAAAACAACACTCTGACTCACGGTGCGTTACAAATTTGATTAAATTTATTCCTTATTGGATAAATCGTGAGGCGTGCCGGAGGAGAAGCGGAAGCAGCTTCTTGTCACGCAGTTTGAATATATTCTTGGCACTTGCACACTCCAGTACTGCTCTAATGGCCATTTTCTTCGCCAAACATTTAAATTGCTTGCCATTATCGCTGAAATACAACAAATCGTAAAATAAAAAGTTAGCATTCGTAAATGAAATAAACTGCTAGCGGCAAGGAAAAAGGTATAAATCTAAGTTACATTTGTAGTCTGAAGAATTAATATTTCGCTATACATGTTACTTGAATTGTAAACCTACTTTTGCGCCACTCTGTACAGGGTGCTAATGTGCCTAATTGTAGAGCAACTGGAAAATGTTATAGACCCTGGCAAGGGCAGGATTCCTATGTTGTTGGAGACAATACTGATGAACGTACACAGCTTTAGGCGTATGGAAACATTGAAAACAACTGATGTGATCTACACCTACAGTTCTTGAAAAAATAAAAGTATGAAAGGTAAATACAACTACATTGTAATTCATTATGATATATTAAGAATCAGAAGCGGGATAAGCATATTTTCAATAATAGTTATGTAAAATTATGAGTTTGAACACTGAACTTGGCCACCTGCAGAGAATGGACTTGCATAAGTCATATAAAAAATTGGTAGCCATTTTCGAGAGATTCTGCTGCAGCATTTGGACTTGTTGGTCAGTGGCGAATTTTCACAGAAATCATTTAGACTCCAGCAATCCGTTGCGACCCAAACCGATTTCTGCAACAAAGTATCTGTGCGCTACTGAAGGTTGAAAGGTTTGCTTGCTCTGTTGCTAGTTTGTGTGTTTGTACGCTCGTTCGCTTGGCGTGAAACATTAAGCAATAAAAAAGGGCTCGTATCGTGCATACGAGCTGTGATAAAATTCCGATATTGTACTGAACGAAATAAAAATAAGAAAAAAATATATTCGTTTCATTTGTGTTGTCCAGTTAATTGAACTTCTTGCGTGCTAATACTTATGATCAGTGACTCAACGCATCACGGGCTGCTTAGTATATGTAGCAGTGCAGCATACATTTTTATGTCTGTATGACTGGCAAGGAGGGGCCTAGTGAGTGGCTAGTTACGTGCTCGGCGTTTGTCGTGTAACTAGGAGCGTGTCGTGTAACTAGGTGGGTGTCGTGTAACTATGTAGGTGGGTGTCGTGTAACTAGGCGGGTGTCGTGTAACTAAGCGGGTGTCGTGTAACTAGGCGGGTGTCGTGTAACTAGGTGGGTGTCGTGTAACTAGGTGCAAGTCGTACGACTAAGTCCATGACATTTAGATCACTAGGTGAAAACTACAGACGAACAACGCGTAGCTAGACACACAATACGTCACTCGATCTATCCTGAAGCTCCTGCTCGCGCACCTCAGTTTTACGCTCAGTTTCAACGAGCGCAAATGTATTCTGCCCACGCAACAACTGAAGCTTCAACAAAAATCTCATGCTTGAGAGAATAAAATAACTCGGATGCAAAAAGCGACCCCAAAAATATTTAAGGTAAACACGATGTGACGTCGGCGTGCGCTCTTTTCAGGAGGCAGGAAATGTTGAGCTTTGTTCTGTGTAAAAATTCAACGCTTTCTAATACGTGCTTCGGGCGGACGGCGTCATTTAATTATGAAGCCTTCAGCTACAGCGTGTTGCTCTGTGCAAGTAATTTCATGCTCTTTTGACAGCGCAATATTGCGACTGCGCCTCGCTAGCGTCAACCTTTTTTATTTATTTTTTTGTTCTTTTTCTGATAATTATATTTTGCGCTCCTCCGCTTCTTTTATTCGGAGCCGTTACGCCGCCGAGCTCGTAGTGTCGGAGAATTCTTTGTGCGAGGGCCCACAAGTTCGTACAAAAGCGACTGGCACAAGATGTGCTGTGTCTGACGCTCGTTAATGCACTGAGTGTACTACGGGCTACTGTAGAGGTGCGATGTGAACAGAGCGTGCCCTCTCAAAAGTCCCCTCTTAGGACTGATCAGTCCTGATGTTGAGAGACCCGGGTGGGTGTACGTGCACAAGTACGGACTTGCACTCTCTCAATAATAAAGGCAAATTTTACTTGCAATGCAACTTCAGGGAAAAGGTTAGTGCAAAATTGATGCTATGTACTCGAAACGTCCTTTGAAGATTTCTTACTTGTATGAAGTGATGATGTTTTATAGAATCCTTTTTGTCCTAGCGTTTTTATAAAATTTGACTTGCATCCAGTGATTCTCTAACCGATGCTGGTGCTTCGTTTCCGACCTACGATAACATCAAAAATATTCTTGTCTCCGATACAAATGCAAAAAAGAACTTCGCATCCGAATATAGATTTCTATTTATATTCAGACATTTGACAACAGTATTTTCCATCCCGGTTTTTCAGTGATCACGGTAGAGTCCATTGAAAATTGGGCTTTGCGACTTTTTTCTCAGACTATCAATCTTTCTTTCTGAGGTCTATTTACCAGATTTCAAAGTATTAAAGTTTTATTGACCCTTTTTGAATTGAATGTGAAGCGGGCAGACTTGTCTCAGTGAGCTTGTAATTGCCTGCGTACGCTGTCGTGCACTGCTGAAGCCTCCTCCATTTTTGTGTTCGCTTCTCATGTTTTCCATCACCAAACGGGACTCGGAGACCAGGCTCGCATGGCGGATGATCGCGAGACAATGCTCTTTAATAAGCCACTCTCGCTGAAATCCTCCTCTTCTCCCTCTTGAGGAAACAGTTAAGCATTTCCTCGATATTTGACTGTACAGGGTGTCCCAAAAAAAAAACGATATTCATTTTTCAAGAGCTGTGATTCAGAAACTATTAAACTTGCAAAAAAATTGACAAGTCACATTTTGTTGTCTTATGCTTTAGTATCGTTGATACGGCTTCAACTCTTAAGTTGAATTACGTATGAATACCGAAGGAACAAGCCTGAATCTCAACAAAGGTCGATCGGTGCAGTCATCAGCGAACTAGGTGTATGTACCCCGTAGGAACGGTAATACTGCAGTCACAGGCAAACTACGTGTATCATCTCTTAATAGACGACCTGGATCATGTTATGATGGCATCAGTCACCGACTCACCGTAAAGTTTACTGTCATCCGAGGCAGCACATCACTGATGCGTGCAACGCGGCTGTCGCATTCTGATCGTGAACGCGTCAAATTTGAGGAACTGATTTTCCTCCACAAAACACTATTGTATGGACGTTTCCAGCTGTGTGTGTTACGAACCTTGGCGGTAAATTCATGTCGATATCCATCACGCTTAGAAATAGAGCGAAAGAATGCGATCCGTCTCAAAAGTTATAAACATTACGACATAACCGCGTTCGATCGCCGACCTCGTTATGGACGACTCCACGTCGTGGCACACTGCCAACACAACAAAACAGCTCACACAGGACGGGGCTCAGCACCCAGGTCAGACTCAGCACCGACGGTGCTTAGTGGACACCGAGTTTAGGTTTGGTGAGTTGACACCGAGTTTAGTTTTGATGAGTTGACACCGAGTTCAGTTTTGGTGAGTTGACACCGAGTTTAATTTTGATGAGTTGACACCGAGGTTAGTTTTGGTGAGTTGACACCGAGTTCAGTTTTGGTGAATTGACACAGAGTTCAGTTTTGGTGAATTCCAGTATTGATGAGTTCCAGCTTTGATGAGTTGATACCGATTTCAATATGATACCGAGTTCAATTTTGGCACTCACCATGCACGACAAAAGCGTTCACACACGGCAGGACTACTGACCCATGCCAGACGCTGCACTCACGCTGCTCCTCAAAGTAAATATGAACGGTATTCAATAATCAAATGGCCAGACCACAACTGGGTTTCCCAGTAAGTCACGTCTCGCACTGCCTGCTGGCGTTAAATGTTGGTTCAAATTCTTCGTGCGTGAGGGGCTTTGTAATTTTGCAAATTAGAATGTTGGTTACCTCAATTTCAATTATTGAATTCGTATTGATCAGGAATTTCCCCAATTACTAGTTATGAAGTCTCAATGAGTGAAGGGAGAATAGTTATTGAGTCTTGAGGAATGAATTCTTAAAACGTGCTAATTTTAGCGTGTAATTATTCAACTGGATTAGACTCTACACTGCACTCAAGCAGATCTGTCTCTCAACGCCAAGGAATTTTACGATAGAAACGGTGCCTACACTATTGTAATGATCATGAAGCTTTACAAAAAAACTATACACACATACCGTGTCAAAATTGATGCGAACAACGACTCAGATGTAAGACTTCGCTATCTCGCTAAGTAATGTGTACTATGAGAAGAAACTTATTTCATCACCATCCTCTTATCATTGTTCTCTTTGTTGGTATTGCCTACATGATGAAAATGCATAAAGGTTCTTTAATTTCTTGTTCTGTACTACGCTCGATTAAAACACGCGCTCTTAAAATATTATAGAGAACCAAAAAAGGTTCTTTGATCGGATTACATCCATACGTGGAACCGACGACAGTGCTTGGCCGTGCATGAGCGATGTGCTGACGATAAAAATATTCATAAATGCGCTGAAACTCGGTGGCTGGGCCGAGCTACTGCGGGTGATGTGGCTGCGGAAATAGTAAGCGCTCTTCATGAGAGCGTTTGAGTGCATTAGCGCTCCTTTGGCCGACGTAATGAGATTTGGCGGCCACCGCCATTGATTTCGTGCGGCCTCGGCCTGCCCTTAAATTTAACGGCCCGTGTTAACAAAGTTTTTTAATAACGGAAGTGTCCGACGGACGCTCCGTCCCTGCTTCTTCACGGGGCCTTCCCTCATTGATTTTTAGGCCGATCCTCTTAGCGCTGTCGTCGGTGCTAGAAGAACCAAAATTAAGCCGCACAAGTTTTAATTTGATGGTGCTTCTCAAGATAGCTAGATTTTATCACTCTTACAATGACCGCCTTCAATTTTTTACTCTAAATTTTCCAAAGCTGACCAATTAACTTCAAAAAATGAGAAAGTTTGGCGTTATTTTGCCCATTTATGAATTGCAACTTTAACGTTTTCCATTAGGTTTTCTTGTCTATTAGTTTCAGTATCATGACCAAAATTTCGTCTACGCTGTATTCTTTTCTCTTACCACAAGGCGTTTTAACTAAGCAAAGACCTTGTGCATTACAATGGTGTCCCCACAATTCATTTAGCTTAATTTCTTACCCTGCATTGCGAGCTCATTTAGCAGTCCCTGCCGCACTCGGTCACGGGTGCGCGTCTACATTCTTCTAGACATTCCAGGGTTTCTCCACATTTCCTCTTGGCGCATCCAAAAGAGGCTGGAATGGGCGCTGCATGTTGGCATTGCGCACGTACACGTGCGTGCTGAACACACTGGTTGTGTTCTACCGGCGGCACTCCAGTGTGGCCAGGGCATAGAGGCCCAAACATTTTCAAGATATTCAAGATAGCACAGCTATGCCTTCCTGGTGCCCGGAGTTGGGCGGTGACCCATCGTCGTGGGGTCGCGTGGTTGTCGGGGGTCATCGAAAATAAAATTTGGGAGATACTGTGAACAAATTTGGTTTGTTCTTATTGTTTTCTAGTTGTACGGAACTGCTCAATCAAACGACATTTGTTACAGACTCGTGATGTTTTGCGTGCTTTCCTCAATTGTTCGTAAATATTTGTTCACATTGTTATGTTCTTAGATTGGCAATTTTAAAAACTTCTGTGCATAATGATGTGTGAGATTTTACCCAGTTCTGTGACACATTCAGTAATTGCTAGGCGTACTCGTTCACCAACTGTTAATTCCTCATCGAATAATTTGACGACGTAAGTGTGCATGCATTTGCGCAGGATTGACGCCGTCACAACTTTGCCCGCAGCTCCGTCGTAGGCGTGGACAGCCCCAACGCACACGCCGGCTGCTCGGCCTCGACGCGCCACAAAGCCTCAGCAAGGAAAACAAAAGCTCTCGCTGTTTTTTGCAGCGGTTCTCGCGCCAATTTTTCACGAGGCGACCGGGTTTAGTGCTTCATATCCTAGGTTATGGGCGACCACGACACGGACACTGCCGCAATGCAGACCGCCCTCACCGCGCAGCCCGTACTCATGACACGAAATTAAGTTTCAACAAATCTAAACGTTTCACAAAAAGCGCCCGCATGGCGGCGTGCACTGCATCCAAACTGCATGTGCTCCGTGGTCGAACGTGTTCTTGATTATCTAATTCTGTTCGAGGACTTTGATGTTGGATGAAACTTTTCCGGGGAGTTTTGTGGTCGCGCCACGCCATGGAACCGACGTCGTCGCGATAAATATGTGAAATATATCTGATATACATAAATATATATCTGATATACCCTTCCGATATTAAGAGAACTGCTATGATTATTTTACATTTTTTTATCCATTCATGTAAATTTTCCAGTAATATTCTTGTTTTGGTGAGCAAGCACATGTAAAAGATTTATGTTTAGTGAAACTGATTTTCGTTTCATCAGTGAATACTGTGCTCGAATTTTTTTTCATGGTAAAAAGTTTCCGTCGCTAAAGAAATATCTTAAAAAATTTATTTTTAAGTTTGACTCGAAGCTTTTTGTAAACTTTCGTTATGTTTAATTTTTGAGCGGAGAAGTTTGCAAGCCCTGCACGAACTGGACTGTAGTTGAGCCGATGAATACGCCTCCGCTCCCGCCGCTGGCCTCCTCTATTCGTTTTATCGAGACTTTACTCATTCATCCTTGATTTGCTTCGTTGACGTTTCCGAATCACGATAGCATTCTGGTCATATTGATTATGTATATTCTTTAGCGTTCGCATATATGCGTAAATATAGTTTGCAATGTTATTCTTGGTGATTATCATTCGAATTTCATTAACTACTTTTAGGTTGGAAACTGTCCTGAAGTGTCAGAGCTAAATTCCAGAGTTAAATCTTTCTTCGAACGCAAATTTCGCAACACGTAACTACTGAGCACGACTCCGTCCATAATCAATTCACGCAATTCGACGATAATTAAACATATTTAATCAATCAATCCATACGTCCCCAATTCAAAGAGCAACTCAAACAGGCGCCTTGAAGTCCACAATTGTGATTTGTTTTTATGACGCTTTGCGGTCTTCAGAAGGCGTAGCATCTTAAGAGTTTGAAACGTTGTGTCCACATATAGAATCTCAAATAGCATGCCGTCTTTGTGGTGTTGCAACAGACTCATCTGAGGGACGACTTGAATGTTTCTCCCTACTTCGACTGAAAGAATATCCAACGTATACGGTCGCATGTTGCTTCCCATGCTCGTAGGCACAATTGATAAACCTACGTCTCATCACCGCGCGTACCTTGTGAGTCTCATTTTAATCTTTTCATTCATTCCGAGTCTAAAATTTTGAACGTTTTCTTTTATTCCAAGTCTCGCTTAAGCGGCAAGAATCTGCGACGTTTAAAGCAGCGCCGTCAAAAGTCCCGCGGCTTTATGCTGGAAAATCAGCTCGCATAATTGAGCGATGACTTCATCTCGCTGGTCCATCCTGAGACGCCGTCGAGCACACGGAGGGATTAGACTGCCATCTCCACCAAGTTTCCGAGTTAGCGATATCTCGCAATGTTTGAGCTGGTCGTCACGAGGATGGAAGACCCTTAGTTTAGGCTTTGAGAAGGCCGGCTGCTCCCGCTCACTTGTAGAGCGGGTTCGGGCCCCGACGTTGGTGCTACGTTTCTTAATATACCATATAAAGTATTCATTGCAGGGCAATGAAACTTGTCCATAATTTTAAAACTGTGTATGAGAACTTATAAACAAAACAATGTAGAATTTGCAGTCATAATTAGGGAGAGATCGATTTAAGAATTATTCTCAACAATAAGTTCTTCAAAACTAATAATCATTGGTGTATCTATCCTATTTGCCGACCTGCATTCACCAAAGGTTTGTTGTAATTTGTATATAGATTCATACAAATATCATGTTGAACTTGGGTAGTTTCCTCTTGGCAGATCGTTTCCAGCACGTTGATATTTTTTGGTTGTCTTGCCTGAGCTCAGATCTTCAGCCCTGACAGCCAACATTCGGTCCGCTTTAGGCCTGGCGACGGATGCCTTTGTGATGCGTTACGTTTTGTCTTATCCAACCATTCAGTCGCCCCTACGACTGTGCGCTTCGAGTCGTCATATTGAAACCATCATCTTTGTCGAAGTCCAAGGGTCCGAGTATCCTTTTTGTATTTTTTCTCGACCATCCTATCATTACCTTCTTCTCTCGCACTTCCCTTTAGACAGTGAGACAGACGCCCCTGCAACAGACGTGTGAAAGAATTCCACAAAATTTTGAATCCTTCACCGTGCTTCACTGCAAAAACGACATTTCTGTGGAGCTCGCTTCTTCTCTGTGGATCCAAAGATCCTTCACATCTTCCTGGCCGTGCAAATCCATACTCGTTTCATATCTGTTTTATAACATATATCTGCTTTCGCGTATGCTGTCGTCACCGTATTGGTGAGAATAGTGGTAGCGATCTTTATAATCACCATAACATGTATTGCCGTCATTGTGTTCATCATAACATGTATTGCCGTCATTATGTCCATCATAACATGTATTGCCGTCATTGTGTTCATCATAACATGTATTGCCGTCATTGTGTTCATCATAACGTACGTTGCTGTCATTGTTAGAACAACCGTTACAGTCTGCATTATTTCAACCCACATTACCGTTACATGATCATAACGCATGTTATTGTCAGGATCACGAACATAACATGTGTTGCCATCAATATCATCATAACGCATGTTATTGTCAGGATCACCAACATAACATATATTACCGTAATTGTCACCATTCGCGTAAACAACACCAGCGACGCAACTGGCAGGTTAATCATTCCAGCCGAGCAGCGCTGGCAACGAAGACCCCAAATTTTTGTACTTCGAGTGTTTCTTCAAGTCTTCTTTACATGAGGAAATTTATCGTGTTTTCTTAATGAGCAAACAAGAGCTGCATTGGATACTGATACATCATTATTTCAGCCGTGTTATTCCGCCTCCTCTCTACCCTAATTGTCTCGCACGTCAATAGTTTGTCTTCCTACGAGCTCTCGCCAATGTCATCGATCACTGGGGTATGTCACGCCGCCTTCAATGTTATTATCTGCCCCTCACAACCTCCTCTTGTGAGAGCTTCTCTTCCCTTACGTGCAGCTCTACCTTCTTCCATAAACAGTTCTGCTCACCTTTCAAAGTTTCTACCGAAACTCGATGTTGGGCGGCGTTACACATGAGGAGCTCAAATTTGTGGGGAAAGTGAATGTCCCCTGACGACACACCATTGCTCATTGAACTATTGTCAAACCTCGTTATTTGCGGGTCTTTTTTACCCCATGATTCTGTTTTCGACGGGACTTTTTGCCCAATTTTTGTGACGATGATTTAGATTTACCTTCTCATACATTCTTTCTGCGTGACATTTTGCTTCAGTTTTCTCTTATTCGGTTTCCGTCGGACTGTTTTGTGTAATTCGCTTTACAAACAACGAGGTTCTGTATGCTGAGCTCCTAAGTGATTCCGCGTACCATGAGAAGTTCTTGTATCTTTGAATTTTGTTTGGGGGCTCTCTTGTCCGGGCCACATTGGTGTGCCGCTTTTTAGCCGTTGCGTCGTAGACAGTGCCTCTGATTTCACAGCAGCGAACTGCTGGAGTAGGCAGTTCCTCACAGCAGAGACCTGAATTACAACGCTCCACCAGAGGACGATGCACCAGGTGCACCACTGCCCCCTGTGTCCAGTTCCGCGCCCCGTGACTTGGCTTCAATTTTTGTGGGCATCATTTTGCCAGCCTCGAGTTTGTAGCGGGTATTTTTGTTGGTATTTTGCGGGTATTATTTTGCCAGCCTCGAGTTTGTAGCGGGTATTTTGTGGGCATTATTTTCCCAACCTCAAGTTTGTAGCGAGTATTTTTGTTGACATTTTGTGGGCTATTTTCTCAGCCTCAAGTTTGTAGCGAGTATTTTTGTTAGTATATTGCGGGCATCATTTTGCCAGCCTCGAGTTTGTAACTTCGTTTTTTACTTTCAGCCTCCCCTTGGTTTGTGCGTTTGTGGATGCATACTGGCATCAGTAATGGGGGTATCTAGAGCTGGATTACCAGTCATTACGCGACTGATAGCTCGCTATGTACCTCATTATATGCCTCGTGAAGCGGCGACCTATAGCATTCCCGCCATCCTTCCGTCCGCCATGATTACTTGGATTCCGCGCACCGAAATGATCTCGGAGAACCTTATGCTTCCCGATTCGGCGAGTTTCGTGAACAATTTTGTGCGACTTATTAAATGTCAGCGGCTCCAAGTGAGAAGCAGTTTATCATGCTATTATTACTGCCTTTAAATAGTTATCTAAATGGACGTATTTGCAATAGTGCGTCTCACCCTAAGATTTTATTGAGTATTTCATAATTCATTCAAACATGTGTACATACGTATATCAATTGTATTTCAGTTTGAGTTGGCTACACGAGTACACTGTTAGATTCCATGATCAGTGGCAGATACTATATGCATACAGTAGCTCCGTTACTTGCCACGGATACTAGTTACATTACTAGAGACACATACTAGTTACCTTACTGTCCACGGATAGTAGCTCCCTTACTAGTCACGGACAGTAGTTGCATCACCTGCCACAGATACCAGCTGCTTAAATAGATACGGATACTAGTTTTATCACTAGCCATGGGTACTAGCTACATCCTAGCCACAGATACTAGTTATTTTTACTAGCCATGGTTCGTAATTACATCTTAGCCACTGTTACCAGCTGCATCACAAGCCGCGGATACTAGCACCATTACTAGCCGCCGATGATGGCACCATCGCTTGTGACCATCGCATTTGGCACATTAGTGGCCCTGTAATTGTACATTGTTACGACGCCGCAACACGTCGAGTTCTACAGAGTTATGGACGCGCTCACGACGCCGCAACACGTCGAGTTCTACAGAGTTATGGACACGCTCACGACGCCGCAGCATGTCAAGTCAGCGCCCTCAAACTTCGCATGTGAAGCCTGCGGGGGGCACTTCCGATGCCCTGGAGTTTCTGGTCTTTGATGTCACACTTTGATGCATTGTAATTGATCGTTCCAACAGACGCAGGGGCTTCTTCTTCGGTCTCGAGAATGAACTATAAATCGTCTATGTAAGATATAATTTCTTCCGGTAGAAGTTTTCAATTATAGTTTCAAAGGAGAGACATACCTGCATTTTTCACTGTTAATACTGATGGTTTTGTGATACACGTTCGTCAGCCTCACTCTAGACTTGACTTCCATTATATTCAGTGTTAAGAAAAAGCGGTGTGGTTTTGGTATGTGTCAACGAATCATGAACATGTGTGTATGAAAATACATATTCCGAACGTTTCTTATCCCTGTACTAATACGTATTAATTTGATGGTACGTATTCCCGAAGCAATGTTCACAAGTTACTGCAATGTTCACAAGTTACTGCAATGTTCACAAGTTCCTGCAATGTTCACAAGTTCCTGCAATGTTCACAAGTTACTGCAATGTTCACAAGTTACTACAATGTTCACGTAGCTTGGCCCCATGAACACCTCTGCCATGCGCCGCGCGTGGACGCCAGAAATAACGCGGTGCGGGCGTCAGTTCGTACTGTATGGAGAAGGAAGCTCCCGCCTCACGCTGCTCACCTCGCTCCCGCTCCAGTGCTTATGCGGCGCGGAAACCCAACGATTTACTCTACGCCTAAAACTGGATTTACTGGAATTACGGAAGCTTTTTTGTTTCGCTCAAAACTAGCGGGAATTTGCACAACGTGCATAATATAGGAACGACTGTTCGCGCGATGTTTCGTTGTTCATTTGAAATATAGGTTGCTCCTTGTAAGCTTAATAGTGCTCTGTTGCGCAAGTGGTAGCGTGCTTGCCACGGAGTCGAGAGATCCTGGATTTGATTCTCCAGGGCAGAGATCTGCCCTCAGGAAAGAGACATTAAAAAACGATGTGCCTGAAAAAGGCGGCACATCAGTGTGGCCTGGGACGTGGTGCCCGAGATAATTCCAAGGCTGGTGTGTTCCTAATACCGTTTTCTCTATGGTTACTATTTTTTAAAGACCGCTCTCCATGAACTGCTTTCGTGAGAAGGCCTTTTCATTCACCAATATTTTCATCCAATCAACGCATGTATGCTTCAACACCGAGTCAATAGAACTTTCGAATTATTGGCCGTTCATTTGTTGGCTCCATTTTGGTGGCGATTTCCATTGAGGCGCAATGATTGGTCAATATCAGAAGTGCTTTCATCTTAAATTATTGCGCGCTGTAGAAAGGCGTTGTTCATTCCCAAAAAGCAATTCGCATGTAACAACACTTCGATATTGCATCTTGCTCTGATGTGTGTATGAAACACGCCCGGCTGATATGATCGCTATTGATGAAATTTATAATATATGGTGTGAGCTGTTCTATGGGACGTGTTAGCCAGGTCAGCATCTGGGAAGTTTGGGAGACCTGACTCGTGAGGCTGGTCTGGTCTAACTCGTGAGGCTGGTCTGGTCTAA
>VOMN01041484.1:0-21987 GCA_014899125.1 Orchestia grillus
AGTGTCTGAAGGAACAATAAGGAATGTTGTTTATCAAGACCGCGGATACTAATTATCCGTTCTTAGGCAAGGTCAGTTTATGTCGACGAAAAATCAAGATAATCGTTTAATGAATGCTGTTTTGCTAGGTACGTGAGGAGTCCTCAGCCACCGCACGCACCCGGTAACAGAGACCTTACTGAATAAATCACTTTCATTATTATTAAGACATCCTCTACTTGTAACTTTATAACTCAAACCTCCATTTTCACTGAGAAATTTGACAAAACTTGCGCTGCCCTAACTTAAGCGTACCGAGTATGTGCAATAAAGCTGCATTTAGCTTCGTATGAAAACTAGCGGCTTAAAACTCAGGTAACAGGACCGTAGGTAAGGTCTTTTTGGCCGATGAAAGGGTAAATTAAAACTAGAAATCCGAGTCGTGTTTATTGCCACGATAAACTGTTATAAAAGATGTACACAGTCCTTGTAACTTAGCAACATCGAGATGAGTGCAGAAATCGATCTAGAGCTGAGAATTCTCTCAGAAGCGTCGAGGCCGCGATCTGAACAGCTGTCGCCTCTGTTCTTCTCTCTGTAAATGGAAAGCAGCGTTAATATTGGGGTCTACAGCCGTTGCTGTCAGCTGCAACACAGGCAGAGCAGCGTTAATATTAGGGTCTACAGCTGCTGCTGCCTGCAACACAGGTACAGCAGCGTTAATATTGGGGTCTACAGCTGCTGCTGCCTCCTGCAACACAGGCACAGCAGCGTTAATATTGGGGTCTACAGCTGCTGCTGCCACCAGCAACACAGGCACAGCAGCGTTAATATTGGGGTCTACTGCTGCCACTTACAACACTTTTCTCACAAAAAGCCCCACGGCTGTCGTCCATCAAAAGGAGTCGGTGCATGTCTTTTGCTGTAGTCAGAGTGAGGGGTCAAGAAGCTGTTCTATGCTTAGGCTTTAATTTTTTTCTTATTTTTCTCTTCAGAAGAGTGAATCTTCAGCCACTCTCTCCTTGTGAGAGTAAATTGTGCGGACATTTAATTCAAATTCAATTCATTCAAAAGTGAGAATTAAAAGCCAAATGAATCAAAACCAGACACATTAACATGCATTTAGGAAAGAAGAACACACTCAATACAGAAATTTAATAAAACAATGAAATGGAACATTTCAACACAAATCAAAAAGAGGATAAGATACCCCGAATGAAGGAGACATATGGAAACTAAAATACAGAAGGAAGAAGTAATTAATTACCTGTTCATCTTCTTCAGAGTCGCTGGAGGGCGGCTTGTCTTCGATGGCTCCCAGAAGGGAGTCTGTGTCTGACACATCTCCGTCAGCCTGGGCACAAAATATAAAAGGGTTACACAGGTAATATTTCTTTTTATACTTCAACATACCCTCTAGAGACACGAGCATCCCTCTCCTATCCTTTATCATAATCCGACAGCCAGACAGCAGCGGGTGCCGCACATAGAGAAGAGAATGTAAGCCACGTGGTAGGAACAATAGGGAGAATTTCTTATAAGGAGCTAATCAAAAGTGCGACTACTAATGCCCCTTACTGTGTTGAGGGTGATGACTGTGATATGTCTAAGGTCTTTACCTTATCACGGACTAGATAGAACCACTCTTGAAACTTGGCAGCAGCTCCCTTGAAACCTAGCAGCAGCTCCCTTGAAACCTAGCAGCAGCTCCCTTGAAACCTAGCAGCAGCTCCCTTGAAACCTAGCAGCAGCTCCCTTGAAACCTAGCAGCAGCTCCCTTGAAACCTAGCAGCAGCTCCCTTGAAACCTAGCAGCAGCTCCCTTGAAACCTAGCAGCAGCTCCCTTGAAACCTAGCAGCAGCTCCCTTGAAACCTAGCAGCAGCTCCCTTGAAACCTAGCAGCAGCTCCCTTGAAACCTAGCAGCAGCTCCCTTGAAACCTAGCAGCAGCTCCCTTGAAACCTAGCAGCAGCTCCCTTGAAACCTAGCAGCAGCTCCCTTGAAACCTAGCAGCAGCTCCCTTGAAACCTAGCAGCAGCTCCCTTGAAACCTAGCAGCAGCTCCCTTGAAACCTAGCAGCAGCTCCCTTGAAACCTAGCAGCAGCTCCCTTGAAACCTAGCAGCAGCTCCCTACAAACCTAGCAGCAGCTCCCTACAAACCTAGCAGCAACTCCTAGAAACGTGACAGCATAACTGGACCGACAAGTAGCGTCTCTACCGAGCCTACTTCAATATCTGTCACTTCTCACACGATGGCACTAGTGCGTCAATGTGCACTGCTCGGGCTAAACAAATGTTGTCAATGTCACACGCTACTCCAGAGACTGGGAGCAACATCCGCTCCAGACACAGCCCCTCACCTTGGGGTCGAATTCCATCTCTTCTCGCTCTATCTCTCGCTTGCGCTTCTTGAACGCCTCCTTCATCTTGAGGCCGGTGTTGCCAGAGCGGTCCAGCCTGCCCGCACATCAGAAGGTACATCATGAGTACACGAAGAGCACATGACGAGAACATGAAATGGACAAGAAGAGTACATTAGAAGAGGAGTAAAGAACACAAGAGGAGAATAAGAAGAACACAAGAGGAGAAAAAGAAGAACACAAGAGGAGAAAAAGAAGAACACAAGAGGAGTAAAAGAAGAACACAAGAAGAACACAAGAGGAGTAAAAGAACACAAGAAGAACACAAGAAGAACACAAGAGGAGTACAAGAAGAACACAAGGGGAGTACAAGAAGAACACAAGAAGAGTACAAGAAGAATCAATAATGCATGATCGACTCAGTGAAAAGTATGTGTTTAGGCATAGAGTGAAAAAAAGAATACACATGTACATATTCCGAGTAAGAAAGGACTTCGAGAGTAAGCAGAGAGCACACAAATGCTAAGTAAAAGTACAAAAATACTACGTAAACAGTACAAAAATAGTACGTAACGAACATATAGAGTAAAAATGAGCTCGTAATAAGACATTAAGCACCAAGTCATTACTCCAAGGGTAGGTAGAGTACAAAATGACCCAAGATTATCAAAAGGTCCATCAAGGATAGACCAAACTGGAGGTGCAGACATCTACGCAGCAGTGAGCCCAGAAGAGAGAGGGCAGCAGGCACTCACCGCTTAGCCAGCTCCGGGTCCCTCTTGAAGCGCTTGTCTCGGAACAGCTTCGCGATTCTGTCGTCTAGGACCTCCTCTTTGAACTCCTCCGCCACCGCCTCCAGCACCTCCTTGTTGACCACGCCTTCCTTCTGTGTACACGTCGTGTGTTGAAAGGATTAGTTATTGCTGTCAGAGAGGGACACTTATTGGGCAATCAGAGAGGGCTATTAATTGATCAGTCAGAGAGGGCTATTTATTGGGCAATCAGAGAGGACCACTTATTGGGCAATCAGAGAGGGCCACTTATTGGGCAACCAGAGAGGGCTATTAATTGCTCAGCCAGAGAGGGCCACTTATTGAGCAGTCAGAGAGGGCCACTTACTGGGCAATCAGAGAGGATTTTGGTCAGTCAGAGAGGATTATTCAATGGTCAATTAGAAATTACTCATTTGCCAAATATTTAGGATTATTCTTTGGTCCATCAGAAAGAATTATTCCGGCTTTCATCTTGCAGCCAATCAGTAAGAGGCTCATCTTCTGCCCCTACCCACACACCCTCTTTTTCTTACTCTCCATCTACGCACCTCCTTCTCCTTGAGTTTGATTTTGTTCTCCTCAGCGATGGTCTCCTTGAGCTTCTGCTTGATGACGTTCTGAGGCTTGACGGGCATAGCGAGGCGTCTGGCCTTGTTGTAGAGGGAGTTGTTGATGTAGTAGCCGTGCAGGGACGCCCTCAGCATGCTCGTGCCTGCACACACACGCCAATGTTGACATGAAGTTGTTCAGGCTACACAGCCCTGAAAGTTTTGTAGTCCTGGTCCACGTTGGGGGGCATGGGCTTCAGTAGCAAACCAAGAATAAGCCACTTGGCTGGTTCCTGTTGTCATATTCTATTCTTCAACTTGTTCTCATCAAGAAAACCATGCAAGTCCTATCAGTTCAAATTACTAATCGGCTAAATTCCTATAAGTTGGACATATTACACAGCCCTGCTAGTCTAATAAGTTCAGATTACAAAACCTTTGCACTTCTTGCTATAAGTTTTACAGACCAAAAAATCCTGTCAGTTATTCAAATCCCTGCAAGTTCTGTCAGTTATTCAAATCCCAAAGCCCTGCAAGTCCTGTCAGTTATTCAAATCCCAAAGCCCTGCAAGTCCTGTCAGTTATTCAAACCCCAAAGCCCTTCAAGTCCTGTCAGTTATTCAAACCACGAAGCTCTGCAAGTCCTGTCAGTTATTCAAGCCAGAGAAGAGGAAGCAGGCCCTACCGACGAGGTCCTTGAGCCCCAGCTCGAGGAGCTCTCCGTCTGTGACGAAGGTGTAGTCGTCGTACTGGGCGGCGACGGTGGCGGCCTCGTCCTCCTCCAGCTCCTCCGTCATGGCGTCCAGGTGGGCGCACCACGAGGGGGCGGGGCCGAGGCTCTTGGGTTCCAAGGTCACAATAGGTATGGCAATAAGTAAACAAATGAGAATGTCGTTGGAAAGTTAAAACCCGAGAAATGGTCAAAAATAAATTGAGATTGACATTGGAAACTTAGAATTACAAGCAATAGTGATATTAGGAAAGGTTATCATTGGAAGTTTACATCACAAGCAATAGTGAAAAATAAGAAAAATTGTCTTGGAAGATTAGAACTATACATATCAAGTCATCTAGAACAAGTGAGGCTTGGTTCAACCGCTAAAGAGGTGAAATAAAAGAAAAAAACACACGAAATTGATGATTTTAAGCTTTCGAGCAACTCTTTTCTCATCATCGGAATCAGGAATGAATAATAAAAAATTGTTTGTACATATTACAAGACAGGCTGTCACAGGAAACGTAGAACTAGACCAAATCATCGATAAACAAATCAACCTTTTACTCGCATAACAAAACTTTGTTCGGAAACGTATCACGGTCTCCCACGGGGCACACGGCACATGTATTGCTGCCTGTGACACCTGCACAACAGAGCCGAGTTATTGACCAGCAGTCAGCTTCAGGGTGCAGGGAAGGGCAACACGAGCCGCCAAAACATGCACCAGCACAACGAGGTGCAGCTGCTCCTGCTGTTTCACACTTTGTCTTCGAAATAGTTTTGTGAATTTCTCGCTGCATAGCGACGGCAAGCCAAGAGCTGGGGCCAAGAGCTGGGTGCAATAGCTACACTGGAACACGGTAGGCCTTCTACAATGATCAGTAGATTCACTGGAATAAAATGGCCTCTCAACAGCAACAGAGTGGCCTCGGGTAACGAACAGAATGGCCTCTCGGTAACAGGGTGGCTTCACATAAATAAAGTAATTTTAATGCAACCAACACAGCTGCCTCACCGGAATAAAGTAGGCCTTCATGGCCTTGTCCTCGGTAGCGAAGAATGCCAGCCCACTGCCGGGCACCACGGCCATGTCGTTGAACGGAGCGTCCCCCTCCACGCTGGTCACGGCCTCCCCCTGCAGGTGAGGGGGTGGAGGTTACAAGGAGTAGCTTTCTGGAGCCTGGTAGCTCTCTAGGAGCCCGGTAGCATATTTAGGCCCCAAGCAGTCTTTCTTCCGAGTCTAATTTATCATTCGTAATTTCTTATTGATTATACCCTATGCCAGATGTAAATAACTTGTGGTGAATAGATTCTTATAATTATTCAGCATACAAAGTTAATAACTTATAAATTATTAATAATTATTTAGGCCACCTTGTCGATTGTACTTCTGTGCTCAATATGCATCACAAGTGACCAAATGCTTTAAAAGCTACAGCGTACCGTGTTTTTGTCCCAGATCTTGAGGACGTTGGGAGCCATCGAGAAAACGTTGCCTGAGGAGTGGAAGTGGAGGGCGTGTATGGGGGACCTGCTGTGGTGGTCCCTGATGAGGTACGGTGTCCGGCACCTGATGTCATACATGTAAATCTGCCCAAAAGCATTGAGTGGGTCACTCCTGCTGACACACCTCACACACAATGACACAGGATACCTGAGGCAAGACGACAGGACTACCTGCTTCATGTACAACGCCTGAGGTGCGACGACATCAACACCTACTATACAAACACATATTGTACGTGGAAGAAGATTTTCAATACTTTTGCTATCGAAGATATTTCAAAAAAATACTCCCGTGACATCACACTTCCAGGATACATAGGTCTACCAGCCCTCCAAAGACTTCTATAACCTCCAGTTCCATGACACATCAAATAAGGACGAGGCCCACGAGCGGCACACCCCCAGCACCCACCTGTCCCGTGTAATTGCCCACTGCGAGGGTGTGAGGGCCGCTGTACTGCAGCGAGGTCACCCGCAGGTCTTTGTGGGTGCGAATTTCTTCTTCCAAACTGAGGGGAGGAAGTGGTCATCACATGTGAATAGTACACTGAAAAATAAACGAATTCAACTCCATGTTTGTTACTCATCACATCATTCTTTTTAAACTAACAAACATACGAATCATTCCTATAAAATGTGTGCATGAAATTATTCATACTAAACGAGTCTTTACAAGGAACGTAAATTTGAAAATATTGTGGTAGTTTGCTAACTGCACATACAACACACAATCGCTCCAGCTGAGTTACTGGAATAGTTATCAGCTTCTGAATCATGTTCATCATTTTAGCATGAAATGGTGATGCTACATCCCAGAGCATAGTGATTTTACATTAGTTATCTAAAATTATTCATACCAATACAATGCAAATGAGAACTTATCTGCTGGCATCACCAGGTGCACACCACTCACCTGCTGGCATCACCAGGTGCAAACCACTCACCTGCCGGCATCACCAGGTGCACACCACTCACCTGCCGGCATCACCAGGTGCACACTCCTCCCCTGCCAGCCTCACCAGGTGCACACCAATCACCTGCCAGCCTCACCAGGTGCACACCACCCACCTGCCAGCCTCACCAAGTGCACACCACCCACCTGCCAGCCTCACCAGGTGCACACCACTCACCTGTTGGCGTACTCGACCATGTGCTTGCCACAGTCCAGGGTGCCCACACACGTCCGGTCCCGAGGGTCCCAGCACTGCACAACACCATCGTCTGTGCCCAGGGTCAGCAGCCCGTGGTGGTCGTTGAATATCAACCTGTCATGTTCAATATGAACTTTTAATGCTCAATGTTGACTCCTAAATTTAGAGGTTAACGTGTAATGTTGAATGTTAACTTGTAATGTTGAATGTTAACTTGTAATGTTGAATGCTAACTTGTAATGTTAAATTTTAACTTATAATGTTGAATGCCAACTAGTTATATTATATATTAACTTGTAATGTTGAATGTTAACTAGTAATGATATATGTTAACTTTGATAAGTTGAATGTTAACATCTACATCTGTAGGTTAAGTTGTAAGTTAAATAGCTGCTATGATGAACATCAACCTATACATGCATTGAATATTAACCTCCAAGTTGAACATTAACAATGAACATAAGCATGTGGGATGCACGGTAAAACTCAGAGCTCGCTTGAATTATTTTCTTTTTGGTTCACAAGGCACATCGATCTAAGAGCTTTCTTTGTTGTTGTCACTTGTAGGTGGAGATGCTGGGGTTGAGGGGCGAATAAAACATTTTTTTATTGTAATAATCCTCGCAAATTAATGATAGTTAAACTTAAATAAGCAGGACTGGAACTGTAATAAATGCTTGAATATACTTTTTCAACTTACTTAATAAAAATAATCATTAAATGATAACACTAATAACATGTTCCCAATTATTTTAGGTATACGAGGAAGGAAGAAACAAACATGTGCTACTCATAACTACCCATCACATCCATTAAGAATTTTAACCTTGGCGATGGACATTTATACAAAAATTGACAGCTCACATCCAAACCAACAGAGTGCCCTCCCACCCTCTTCAATGATGACTTATGGCTCTCCCTCCATGCGCTTCTATTACCCTCTTACTGATGGAACAAAATTTAGGATTATAAAGCTCATTTTAAGCGAGATAAAGTTACTGCGATACTCCACATTTTGAAAGAAGGAGCCCCCATGCTGCGCAGTATGTTCACTTTACGATACAGTTGATTTTTGAACAACAAAATGCAAAATCTGTTATTACCTGGGAATGCACCCATGTTTTCGTACCCAGGCCAACGTTTTTATGTTTGTTGGCATTCTTTTTCTCCATAGCCATTTATTTATTTATTTTATATACTTACGCACTGCAGGAAGTAGAGAGGAATCAATTTCCGGGTCCATATTCCTAATCAGCGAGACTGTATCAGTGATACGGAGAACTACAGTATTTATACCCTCATTTTGACGGCGCGGAGACGCCGGTAGAGCATAAGACTGCTGGGTGCTCCAACCTAGCAAGGCTTTCGTCACCTCTTCATTCCAACTGACCTGTTCACTCCGACTGACCTGTTCACTCCGACTGACCCCACAGTGAGGGAGTTCAGAAAACGGCCTTGGAACAAATTCAAGCGGTAAACTTCATCCCTGGAAAATCAAACAGAGAACAAGATTAAATAGTATGTCATTTATTGATTGTTAATAATGTCATTACTATAAATAATTACTATATAATTAATGATTACTAAATAAAAAATAAATTATATTCATTAATACTAATATTAAAATGATATTCATAAAAGTTATAATAATAATTCAATTAATTTGATTATTAATCACTCCATCAACAAATTATTCAAAATAATATATGTCTATATGCCTTTTATAGGCTTACTATTTATGCATGTGTAAATATATATACATAAATATGGTATGCATTAAATTAGCATATTCCATCCATACCTGTTGTATTAATTGCCTAAGACCTACTTAAATTGCAAACGGTATAGTTATCTATCTATAAGACAAGCGACATTAAAGACCTGTGACAACTCTCTATTTGCAATTCTTCTGTTAGTTTTCTGAATTTTTCTTACCAGGACATCCAGAGCAGGGTTGAAATATAAATATTTCACAAAGGCATGCTGCAGTTTTATCTCCAAAGTTTTGAATCTTATCTATCTATGTATATAACACTAAAATTATGATCATCATGGTTGGTTGGTTACTTATTTGAAACGGCGCACAGTTCCCAGTAATAACGGCAGATATGTGAAACTCATCTTTCAGTAATTAAATAAAGGCTTTCCATTGTATCTTAATTACATTTCACTAGGACTAACGAGAACAAATTAAATTTCTCTGGTTTTGGATATTTGTAAGGAAATTGAGAAAAATTATTAGAGACTCTAACTGGACTACAAAAAGGTTAGTAATGTTAGAACTTTTGCATTATTTCTTAACTATACCATGGGTATTCGAGGGTAATGCAAAAAACAAGCGGAATGCTCCCACGACCCGAGTGTCAACAAAATTAAATATGCTCGGACTTGTGGACTATTTAGAAGGTCGAAAAACTGTCCCAGGAGCCTGTTATGTAGAGGTTTTGAAGAAATTGAGAGCAGAATTAGCTAAAAAGCGTCCAAGAAAGCTCCATCATGGAATCCTCTTCTATCACGACAACGCCCCAGTTCATTCTTCACGCATTGCAAAAGAGGTTTTAGAGAATTTCGATGGCCATTGCTGCCACATCCACCTTATAGCCCAGACCTAGGCCCCATCTGACTTTTTTTATTCCCAAAACCCAAAGAGTCGAAAGGCGTCCATTTGAACAGCACTGAGGAAGTAAAACACGCTGCAAAAATATGGCTCATTAAAGGGCCTGCAGATTTCTTCAAAAATGCTCTAAAAGGATGGAAGCACCGCATGGAGAAGTGAATCTACCTTGACAAAAGTTAGGTTGAAAAATAGATCCATTGTATAGAAAAATTTATAAATAATTATAAAATTCCGCATATTTTTCCAATGCTCCTCGTAAAATTAGCACATAGCTCCAGTTTGCACTTCACTTTTCTTTCGAGAGTGCAGAGCATTTGGATATAAAAACCCCCTTTCTGCAGCTCCACCAAGATCCTACCAGCACCAAGAAATGAATGGACAAAGAAAACTGAATCCATTTAGCTAAGATGAGGAAAAAATAAGAGAGAAGACTGATTAGAAAATTGAAGATTTTGACCCGATGGGTTATAGGTAGTCTAGTATGACACTATGTAAAACTCTTATCATCTTGCTTGCTTGTAACTTTACACACTCTTTAGTAACTAGAAGACTAGAAGAAGACTAAAGTCAACATCAGTTGTCCCACCATAATGGCGGGACAACTGATGTTAAATTCTTAAAATGCCCTCTTATTTACAGCACCTCTGAGGTGAATTGTTATTTTCAGTATCACTGATACGGACTGCTTAGTACTTCCCCTGTGGGAAAGAAAATTTGGGCACTGGATTATGTAAATGGACAAAAACAACAGATGTTTTGAATTACACACCTTACAAGGACTTTTATCTGACATTCTCTTATTAGTTTAGGAATACAGACAAAGGAATTTTCTTCTATCAAATCCTTTTAAGAGGATGACAGCGAGACAGACAGACCAACCAAGCAAGCAGCAACTGTGTATTAGTACATAGTGGAATAACATGAAGCACAAATTCAAAACTCATCTCTCAGTAATTAAAGTGTTTTTCGATCATATGGTTACGGTTCATTGGGATTAAAGCAAACAATGTTTTTTGCTTTTGGATATTTTCAGCAATAAAGAAGAAACATTAACAGCTCAAACAAGACTTTAAAATGACCCAACAGGTTATTTGTGGTCTAACTAATATTTAAAACGAGTTGATGCATTTTTTACGGACATTCTGTATAATAATTAGATGTACAGACCCAGAGGCAGCGATGTACAGGTCGGCCGAGGGCTTGTGCAGGCCGAGGTCCCGCCCAAATTTGGGTATTCTGAGCCTGTGCACTCGACCACCCTGTCCGTGCAGCTCGATGTAGCGGCTCTCTTGCAGGTACGCAATCTGGGCATGTGGTCAAAATGAGAACGCATTCCAACAGATTTTATTGTAAAGGGCAGGATATAAAATCAAAACTAACATGAATGCTTTCAAATAAGGCTCATTTTAAACACATCAATAGACCTCATTCCAACAAACGTTGGAACAACTAGGGTATCTGAATATGTCCAACTTGATCAATCTTAGAGTGTAATTCTAAATATTTCAGTTAAATCTCCCTTATGGGCAGGTAAGTGCATCATGTTTTAGCAGCATTATTGCCCATAAGTTCAACATTATCCATTCTCGTCTGCTGATGTGAGCATCAGCAGTATTCTCATCCAGATCATTATGCATTTGTGCTTCTAAATACATAAGAGACACACAAAATACATGCATCTAAATACATGAGAGAATCAAGAGACACATATTCATACATAATAAAATTTTCAAAAAAATAAATACATCATGAACACTACATAAGAACAACTTCCACTGCAGAAATTAACAGAAAAATATAATGAAAAAACTCAGTTTACAAATATATCATAATTTTTTACAAAAATAATCATAAAGTGAAAAATAACCAAACCTTTGCAGAAAATGAGACACAGAAAAATAAAGAAAGGTATGGAAAAGAAAATGGTAAATATTTCAGTGGTAAAAAAAACTAATATATTAGACCATTAGTCAATTTAAAGCTTTCTATCTACATGGAATGCAATCCAGAATGAGCAGAAAAAAAGGAATATGTTTTTGGACTTTAGAATCCATGGAATCTATGCACAAGTGCATTTGATACTTCCTAGGGAGCACATAGAAACAGGAAATTAAAAAGGAAGAGGGAGAATAGATACAGAATAATCAGAGAAGAAGTTATAAAAATGAAAAAAGCAAAGTGGACAAGAAAGACAGAAGTCCTGGAGGCTTACTTAACTAAAGCCGAGGTAACCTAACATTGTCCCTCAGGGGACACCAGTCCCCATACCATTGTATGGACAACATACAACTAACTTAACCCATTGACTATCCTACCCTGGGAGGAGTACTCATCATGATTCAACAATAGGTTTGCTATGAATATAATAACCTTATGATTATACCCAGCAGTTAGTTTAACTCTTGAATCATAATAATAATAATAACTGCCTCTATATATTCTTCTTCACAATAATCATAACAGATTCAAGATTTGGTTTGATGAGAATTATCCTCGATTAAATATTATCAGGTGTGGGGAGTTGGAAGGTATAAGGCCCAACTCCAACTCCTAGGATTTAAGAAATCCAGACTCTGACTCTAATTCCTTGCTTTTTACTTGGCAATATTTATATACACTTTTTTAATATTTGTCTACAGTCTGTAATGTACACTTGCATATTCCTTTACCTGAAGCATCACCAATTTTTTCGTACAAAAGCTATTAAATATAAAGATAAGATGATTTATAGGATATAAAATTTCAAGGATAATAAGAAGTTTGAATGTGATCACAAAAAATAATAACACTAAAGCATAAACATATTGAGTCTTGAAAAATCAACCTTTAATGTCCAAAGATCATTCTTTATTAATAAAATAATAAAATTCTACAAAAAAATAAAATTATGAATACTCCAAAACATACACAATATAAACATGAATATAAGATCCCTATAACTCTTAACTTTATAAAAATGAATTCATTTTACATTGACTAGTTTCAATGGAGGACCATACTTAATGATCTTAGAACATAATTTGAAAATGCACAAAGATTCTAAAATACAGAGGTCAGCTATTGCACAAACAAAATTTAACATTGTAAAATTTGTACTTTTAAATGTGCAAGCTTTGGTTAAACAATGTTCACTAATAGATGAGGTAAACACTTTTGCAAAGTTTAGTCATGTCTGAAAGGAGACTTCCTTATGCTGAGCGGATTGTACAAATAATTTTAAAGCCGAGTTTCCAATATAAGATTGCTTGCAGTAATCACATGTACATTTGTACATGATACCACTGCACATCAATATGTTGGGAGCTTCCCTCCTCTTAAAGAAGGGACCTACATTTATATTATGACACAAGAATATGTATGCATTTATTTGAGGGAAGTGTTTATGAACAATGAATAAGTATCATTACAAATGAGATGGCAAAGAAAAATTGCAAAACATTTGGTTTCAACATTTCAAGCATGTGCTCATTTTCAAAGAGACCTCCAAAAAATAATTTCCCTTAATAAACATCCCTAATACAATAGGACTGCAATAGAGCAATACAGAACTTCAGTTAAAGCCTGCTCACCATGCTGCAATCATCTCTGAAAGTTTCCACACAATTGGTTCAGCCTCTAAATGACCAAACTATTTTGGTGCTACACTTTCATTTACTTCGTACAAAAACTAGTGGCAGCCTTATGTAGGTGTGCAATAAGGCTGATGTAATTAGCTTTATACAAAAAACTAGCTGCAGCCTTATATACATGTGCAATAAGACTGGGGCACTTAGCTTTGAATAAAAATTGACAGCATTCTCATGCAACTGGTCCAAATGATTCTGTAAGGCATTAAAAAGTTAGTAATAGTTGAAGCAATGAAGGTGGTAACAAATGCTAGTGTAGAAACACCAGTGACTGGATGCTCACCTTGCTATAATCATCACTGAGAATTTCCACACGATTGGTTTCAAAGTCCATGCCTCTCTCAAACTTCACGGAGAGCTCAGAGAGGTCATAGCACTTCATGACCGGCTTGTAGGTGCCACAGGCCACCAGGTACTGGCCATCAGGGGATAGCTTAAGGCAGTTGCTCACGTCAGGCATCTCAAAGTCCTGCAGCAAATCGTCTGCAATGCACACAGGTGGTCCAAGTCACATACCATGGAAACATATTATGATCTTACTTCCTACATAACATAGCTAAATATTATGTACTGAGAAGGTAAAAATATAGATATATGAAATTTTGCAACACAATGTGAAATTTCAGTATTGAAAGAAATCATGTTCAAATTTTAATTTTTTACGTAACATAAATGTTTTACCCATATGATGTTAAAGTAGTTATACTTAATAAAAAGAACTACCTACACTGTACACAAAACTGGTGTCTTCTTTTCACTTTAAAATGAGAAGCCATCTTTTATATCACATACATATGAAAATTGCAATCAAAGAACAAGTAAAATAATCATTTCTGTATTTAAAACTAGTAATGTTCACTGCAATTAATAAGAAAGAGTGAGACAAATAGGGAGAATATGGTGAATTTCAATACAAAAAAACACAGTAGCATCACAAAAATCTCAAATTGAAAGTGTAAAATGCTTTGTCAATGTTTATAATATTTACATAGAATTAACATAAACTTTACTCCAGAATCAATGGGAATAACTGAAGATAAAAGTAGCAGTAAAAAATAAGAGGTGAAATAGCCAATAGAGAATGACCACCACAAGATTACTAATGTATTGGAATCAGATACTAATATAGATAGCATTGTCATAAGAGACTGTTGTTCCCTTTATTGATCCTAAACTTCATCTACAAATAAGAAATTTTTTTGGAAATGCGAATATTATGTTACTAAAATTTACATACATGAACATGGGTGACTATTCAACCTGTCACAAGCAACATTTCACACAGTAACTGCTGTAGTACATGCACTGAAGGTAATACAGGTGAGTTGGTTTTGAAGGTATGTTCAATCATTTGAAGGGAAGATAACTTCCTAGATTACTAGTAAGGTAAAGTTTCCTATCCCCATTTAATGTAATCCAAAGAAAGCAAAGAAAAAAGACCATTTAGAATAGACTACAGAGAATGGAAAATCTATGTACAAGGTGCATTCCCACACAAGATCTTCTGCACATAGATTAAGCAAGTGAGGACTGAAGAGAAAAAACAAATAATGTGTGAAAATTGAAAAAAGCAAGTATAAGAAGATATAAATTGCAGTGCTTCAGTTACTCATACTGTATTAAACCCAAAGAAAAGGGACAATTTCGTGTGAACTTGAAAAAATTGGGAATCTATGCACAAGGTGTGTTTTTACACAGTATCCCTTGTGCACAGAAACAGCAAGTGTAGAATGAAAAAGAAAAAATACTAAGTAAGGTCTGAAAATTATATGAAGTGGGTACAAAATATAGCAAGTCTTAAAAGCTTGCCTATGGCTGAGGTAACCTAACAGTGCCCCCTGGGAATGCCAGTCCCCATAGAATATAATTGATAAACAATAAACCTAACCCTGTTGTCTCTCCTATGCCCCCTGAAGGGAAAAGGAGCAAAAGCACAGCTTAAATAGATATGGTATCCAATGATACCATACAGTGTAGCTCGCTTTTTATATGTTTTTACCATGGCATATACCTATATTTGCAACATGTATTTGATGGTGCCAGCCACAGAATACATAGTTGCAGAATAAAGAGTTAATGTCAAACATTTTTTGACATTCAACTTTGATTTCCGGTGAATTTAATTTTAATATTCATTGAATGATGTGCGACCTCTAGCAGATTATTTCGATTGATATTTTATTCATATTCAGCCACATGTACCAGTGCGTTCTACGGTAACAACATAGCCGGGCGGTTAGGTCATGTAGATCTAATGATAGTCCGAGGGGAATTTGAAACTCATTCATCGTAAATTATTCTAATTAGGCAAAGGTGAGTCTATAAATTGTGGCAAGGGGAACAGAGCTAAATCCATTGGTGGAGTAACAGCCTAATTGTTCAAATGAGCTTTGCAATAACCAGAGAGCAAATGAGCTGAAAGATTAGACACAATTAATCAGACTAGTATTGAACTGATTTAACTGAGAATTCTATTTCCCTAACTCTCACACATTGGCAGACTGCAGAACTTGCATACATTAACTCAGTCTGACTCAAACAAGCTGCCCTAGGTGGGCTATCATAGTATTATTATATAGGTTAACTATTACATCCCAGCTCGCAGTTTGAGCAAGTTCTATCTTCCAGCAGGTTCCCCCTCTTGGATGTATACTAAAGTATGTTGCCTGACTGTCTGCGTCCAATGGCTATCCAACCTCTAGCTCTGCCCTCTCACACTGATTGTCTATCTCACAAACTGCAGCATGTCCCAACACTTGTGTGGTACATCAAAACGTATTCCCAGGCCCTACTTCAGGAATTCAGCCATTTGCCCGCCTCAATATATGCTCTGGAATTTCCCTCGCTTGTAGAGATGGATCACATTACAGCATCTTGCATGGGGCTTAGCCTAAGAATGTAGTTCTCTTTAGTCAGCCCCTGTGGTTAAATCCAAGGCTTTGAATTCCTGCAGCATCACACAGCCTTAGATATAGTTAGCCTAGAATACAGCCTGCCACAAACATGTCTACATATATATAATGAACGTCTAATTTTATACATCTGGCTGGATTCCTTGCAACTGAAGATGAACAAAAAATTTAAACAATCAAATAAAAATTCTTAAATGTACTTGTTAATGGATACAAACCATCATTTGCAGCAGCTTTCTTCTTCTTCTTTTTCTTGATCCACTGTAAAAACAGAAATGGTCCATTAATTAAATTATGATCCTGAGGAGTGATATGAGAGGTAGCAAACAGGCTTATTTTCCAGCACTCATAAGAGAAACAATGATAACTGAACAGAAGCTAAATGCAGGGAGCCAAGATTTAAAAATGTACCTATACTCACTCAAAACATGACAAAAAAATCTTAAAATAGTTTCACAACAAGAATCCTACAACATTCTTATACATATAAACAAAATAAGTAAGGAGGCATTACTTTTAAAGAGTCTAATTGCAGTCACATGAAGATTTCTCAGAAATACTTAGATTGGTGAATTCACATCAAATACTCCAATATTTCCTTCTAAACAAGACACATAGGCAATCACAATAAATTCAACATCTAAGCTTTTCACTGTTATATTACAGTACAAATTCATTCAAGTATGACAAAAAGAATGATATGCAACATGCACAGAAATTGAAATGGCAAAATATTTGCTATTTTTTCTGCTACTTAAAAATAAAGTCTTTCTCACCTCAGGTTGAGTCTTAGCAGCTGTGAGATTGTATACTTTAACATTATTACTTCCATCTAAACACTTCATGATTAACTAAATTTAATCTTTAATGAAAAAGAAATACTGCAAGAATTTTAAACACAGAATGTCATTACAATTACTCACAATGAACTAGGTAATGATTTAAATCTTTTCATGAAAAAATCAAAATTTCTGCAAAAAGTAATTTTTCTCCTGATGAGAGTAACAGTCATTCTCATCTCACACAGATGGAATAAACTGACATGCACTAAAAGTGCTACAGTTCACAATAATTTCAACTAACATAAAACAGATTTTGTAAATTCTTTGAAACAAATTTGTAACAGAGGGATTTTTATGTACATTTACTAATTTAATACTCCTCGTAAAATTTCTTTACAGGAAGAGTAAGCTTGCAATTCAAAAGTTTTAGGTGCTTAGAGCACCAAGATCTTAGCCTAAGCATAATCAGGCACAACCAGAGCTCAATTCCAAAGGTTAATATCTACTTTACTGTAGTTAACTGCACAAAATGTCCTATTCATTGTACAGCATTCATTTTAATGTCATTGGATATGAATTATTTTTCTGAGGGGCAAAATCTTATTTTTGATAGGTTTTGATGCATAAAAAAAGCTATATTGAAAAATATTCATACCATTCCTGTACTTATATGTGAGCTCCCTCAACCTCCCTGGCATACTGGAAGCGTGGTAGCCTTGCAGCCAAGAGGACCAGGGGTTCAAATCTTGGATCAGGCAGGCATTTCAGGTAACCAGGGAGTACTTCTCTTGGGAAAGGATGTTTAAACCACACATCCCTCACCATGCTAGCAGTTGTAAGGCAATGAAAACCCAATGGTAAAATGTGCTGGAATTAATAAAGGTTCTTTATATTTCAAAATGCCCAAAAATCTATAGGAATTTTGATCACATTTTTATCCCTTTTTATCCATTTTAATATGTCAAATGAACAAAACAAACCTTTCTAAACATAGCATAACCTTAATTTAACCCTAATGCAACCATTATGTAATCTTGTGTAACCCTGATGTAATCAGGAAGAAGCACAAGAGTAAGAGACAGGTTGAACAGTTCAAAGTTATTTTTATCATTTTATCTCATCATAATCCTCTTCAAAATAAGTTTCAACCACTTAAGAAAAAATCCTATATAATGACACGAAAATAAAACCTGTACTATAAATAGTATGTTCTGTGCAGTTGGCAGCAATAAAGTAAATAATAACCAACTGCTGAAGTTTCAATTAAATAGAAAGTGTTTAAAAGAAAAAACTAATGTTTTATTTGCAGACTCCAGAGCTGTTAATACTTATCTCTGGGTCAGTAGTTCAGGACTTAATAATTCTTCTTTTACAAAAATAAGCCCATATAATCATCAAAGTTATACATAAAAATTAATTGTAAGTATGAAAACATCAAACAAAAACTAGGTAGATGTAGGTCTACATTGATGGATAGCTTTAGATATTATTACTTCTCCAAGTTCAAACTAGCTTAAACCATCATCACTATGTGCCATCATTCAAGGTATTTAGTTATTAAACAGAACCCAAACATCATTGCTATTGTTTCTTTCTACAAATTTGGGCTATATGTGTAAAATGACATTTTGCATCCACAGTATATATGTATAAAATCAATCATACATTCCAATTTCCAAAATGATAGCAAGCAGAACAGATTGATAAAAATTATGGTTAGCATTAATGACATGCATCATTATTGGATTACAAAAAAGTATTATGAAAAATTTATCATTTGATTCCTAAGAACACTGAAAAACATCTCCATGCAATTGTAATTACAACTCAAACTTGAAACAAGGGCAAACATCAGTTGGAGCCTTCATTTTGGTCAAAAAAATTCCCTCTGAAAAATAATCACACACTGTACACACAAATGGGTCCTCTTGCCTCATTGGCTGTGAACCAGCCCAAGTCAATAAAATTTTCAGAGTATTGGGTACTCTATGTTATACTCCTACCAAGAAAGGGTATCACCAGGTAATCCAGTTTGTGAACAAAAAAGATATCATTATGCTTGAGAGGTCGACACACCTACAAAGCCTACCAACTACTGCCTATCCCTGCTTTTTATTCCATGCTCTTGCTGCTCACCAAGACATTCTTCATTGCATCAAAAACCATTGAATTACACTCTTTATCCAGTCCTACAAGATACCTAATAACCAAATCATCTCCAGCATTTCTGACATACAACTGAACTACTCCATACTCTTCATGAACTACATTTATTCGAGCTTCTCTCTCACACTCATACTTACTACACATAAAAAAAGTCAATTGTTTCTTTCCTATCACCGTTTCACTGCACACACATCCTAGTCTTCCATTCATTCCCTCTCCATGTGCACCTGTTCACTCTCAAAGTTTTACACCGGACTCCAAACAACAGTCGACTTCCATCATAGAATATCTCAGTCCTTGGCCCCTCTTGAGCATACCAGACTAGAAATGTTTTTCCATTCATGCTCTTTTTTCACTTGTCCAGTATATACTCTTTTCAACTTCTTTCCTTATTTGCAGTCCCTTTCTGTTCCACATCCTTCTTGATTTCTCAAAAAAATAGTCACACACATATCATGTCTCACAGTTCCCAACTGAAAAACGTAAACAAATTGAGAGGTAGTCTGGAAGTACAATTGGATCGCGACCACGTTTCAGCTGATTATTTACACATTCCAAAGATATCACTCACATAAATTCATAATGTAAATTTTCACTCTGGTGAAATTTTTTTTAACTTGATAATTCTTCACAGAGAGAATAATAAATTTTATACGAAATCAACAATGTGTGATACATAAATTAAACATACTAAATAATGCTAGCTGTAATATGTGTAATGAGAAATTCATTTGTGATATGTGATGGTGAAGAAATACTATTAGCAGACGGAAGAATACATCGCAGTTTGATATTGATCTTTTCTTAGTTAAATTTATTTATTAATTAGGCTTCTTAGCTACTAATCATGCTCTATTAGTGTAATATATTGAGAATATTTCTAGTAGGGACTTGAATTCAGTTTTCTATGTGTACTGATCCCGTGATTGCTAGTGAAGGCTACAGGCGCCGGTAAGTCTCTAAATAACTTACGCTGGAGATGTAATATTATCGAAAAGGATGAGATGAGATTCGGTTTAGTCTAAATTTAGGTTTCTAGTTATCTAAATACAAGTAGAAGTGAAGTAACTCGATTATCTAAGCCTAGCCACGTGTTGTTATTACGAATTTATGTCGTCTAGTACGATTTGGAGGTTTGTACCCTGTTCTTAGTACTATTTAGTCTTGGTACTATTTTTTAGTACTTTAGAAGTACCTACTATTGCCTACTATTTTGAGTGCTCCAATATGCAGCAGCACGGACATATTGAACCGTTTAACACGGAGGAGGGTTCTTTCGAGCATTATGTGGAGAGGATCGAGGTCTATTTTGAGGTCAACAAAATGCCGAAAGAAGACAGGAGGTCAGTTTTTTTAGCCATAGGACGGCCTGAAATTTATGCTCTACCCTCAGATTTGTTGGCACCTAAAAAACCGGTATCAGTGTCCTATGACGCTCTCATAGATACCCTCATTGCACATTTCAAACCTAGATTAGCTCAGAGACACGAGCGTTTCCAGTTCAATAGGCGCTCTCGGAAGCCAGGGGAGACTCTGGCTGATTTTGTGGCAGGTTTAAAAAAAACTGGCACGTACGTGGGATTTTGGAGAATTGCAGGGGGAACGATTGCTTGAGGGACTAGTTTGTGGATTGCTGGACTAAGACACTCAGAGGTTGTTACTGACTGAGGAAGGTCTCACGTTTGGTCGGGCACTCAATATAGATCAACCTAAGTCCGCATGCAGCGGCTGTGGGAATCTCCACCGAAGAAAAGACTGCCCACATCGTGAAAGTGTCTGTCATTTGTGTGGCCTGAAGGGCCATCTTAAAAAGTTTTGTATCAAAAGCCAGAAGCCTGCGGAAGGTAGGAGTGGAAAAGTGCATGAGGTCTTGCAGGATAGAAATAATAGCCTCCCACACAATGCAGACTGGCAGAGTAAGAAGTTTAGGTAAGACTGTTATGACTTGTTCTCTGTAGTCGGGCAAACAAATCCACTTACTAGGACAATTATTGTAGCCAATAACCATCCTCTAAATATGGAAGTAGATACGTTCGGGAGCAACCAGGACGATCTTCTGAAATGCAGGTTATAACAGGTCAACTTATTTATTAGAATAAGGGACGCTCAGGATCCATATTGATGGCTAAGATTCGGAAACATCGATCACTGGTTACCCATCATGTTCCTATCTCGGTTAAAATTTCCCCGTCAATATTGAACGAATTTTGTCGGCGTAGCCTATTTACGGCTTAGCATGTCATAGGTCCAAAATTTTCGTTGTTTCGTCCCTTGAAAACGCATGCTGCTTAAGCGTGCGAAAGCTGTGGTAATAAATATCAAACCCAGTGGATGTTTCCGAATCTTAACCTGCAACAGGTTACTTGTAGAAGTGGTTACGAATCTTAACCTGCAACAGAGCTGAGGCCATCTAACTTGAGTCTCAGAAACTATTGTGGCACGGAGGTTAGTGTTGCTGGAGAGATTAAGGTATCCATAAGGCATGAAAATAGGGGTGTCACCCTTGAACAAGTACCTATTGTTGAAGTGGAGGGAACAGGTCCATCATTGCTTGGCAGAGACCTCGTGGAGCCTCTAACTATTTTAACCTTAACTTAAGGTAGTATTCGGAAAGTTGCTAGTCTATCAGAGAAGTTAGCGAAAGATTTCCCAGTTTATTCGAGCCAGGTCTAGGATATTTCAGGGGAAAGACTTTTAGCATCGAAGTGGACCCTTCTGCTCCGCCCAAATTCTTTAAGGCGAGAACCGTTCGAACGTACGCTCCGAAGCCCAAAGTTGATGAGGAACTTGATAGATTGATAGATCAGTCCATTATAATGGCCATTCAACATTCTAGATGGGCAGCGGCAG
>VOMN01041494.1:0-13977 GCA_014899125.1 Orchestia grillus
TTTCCATTTCACTGCCCCGAGTACTTTCCATTTCACTGCCCCGACTCATCATTTTTCATGCTACAAGCACTCGTTTGCCAGCCCTGCTGGGCTGTGCCTGCCACAGCGCCAAAACTTGGCCCAAATTTACACGCTCGTACGGAAGTCTCAGTGAAGGTCTGTCCAATTGGGCGTCAAAGGACGGTCGTTCCTGGGTGTGTGGGGTTCTCGCAGCTCGGTGCTCCCGCCCGTCCTGCACCATTTCACTGTTGTGGGAGAGGGCGGAAAGTTTATCGAAGTGCGTCGGTTAAACTTGAGAAAACAGTTCACGTAGGAATTATGTGATTGTGAAATGCACGATGACCATATCTAGTTGATCATCTCCGCAGAGAAAAAGAAACTGTTGCAAATACTTCATTACTTAAGATAAGTGTACGAAGGTTTACACGGGTTAAATGTTCAATTTTCGGTGTTTTAAATCTTTCCCACACTTGCATACTCCACTCCTGTGGATTATGAAACGCAGATCCGACTTTTGTTCTCCGTCGTAATTTCTGGAAAGAGCTTTTTATTTAAATATATAAGTAAATTTTCATTGAGTCTACCTTCTCTGTACCTCTGTTGCATGCTACGAGTTTTTGGAGCGTCGGAATTTTGGAGGAATGGAGAGGCGTGTCTTAAATCTTCACGCCCTGCCACGGCACCTGAGAGCACACGTTAGTTTATCTTTTACCTCACATCATTTCAGTGAGATGTAGGTCACCTCGCAACATCGGGTGAGTAGTCGTAGTGCGAATAGTAGTGCTTCAGTAACTCGGACTATCTCGCACCGAAAGAGTAAGAACCATTTAGTGTGGACTTTAGAAAATGGGGAATCTATGCGTAAGGTGTGTTTCCATACAGGTTCCCCCGGGCATAGAAACAGAGTTCTGAAGCAAGAGTAAGAAAGCATGAAAAGGAAAAGACGCAAAGTGGGCACCAAAGATAAGACTCCCGAAGGCCTAGCTAGAGCTAAGGTAACCTAACAGTGCCCCATGGGAGCTCTAGTTCCTATAGCATATAATAAACAAACTAACCTAGCCCTGTTAGCTGTGGCCTATCCGATGCCCCCTGAGGCGCAACATCGGATAACTAAAGTGACTCTTGAATCCCCTGTTGTCGTAAATCCAGTCATGTTTTTTCATTCCAACATGCAAACACCGGACAAATCAAAAGCTTAATTTACTGTGTGGCATGAACTCAGAGCGTGAAGGGTAAAATGGTGGGTACGCGGCCTCCGCTTTGAACATATAACAGAGGAAATTATTATTGATGTGTTGTGTCTTGTTGCCTCACTCGTGCACTAGGTAAGCTAAATTAAATGGCTTCCAATGACTGAAACGATGGCCAAGAGTCGTAAAAACGGAGCACTAAAAACTCAAACTGCATTAAAAATCGGTTGGAGTATAGCGAATGACATTACCTGGTGCTTTTAAAATATCATGAAATATAATGAAGGAAAGATTGCAAGTCATGCAAACTATTGAAGCGAGCAAGATACAGAAGATATCGTTGCACAGTCGGGAGCTTCTCTCGAGCGAGACGCCAATTCGTCCGTCCTGACCAGCGGACAGAAGTGTTAACTCGTCTGTCCGGACTGATGGACGGTTTAGTGTTTAGATCGGACGGTCCAGTAATAGTTTATCTTACCTTCACACAGCGTCCCATTTATTTTACAGCCTTGATTTTTGTTTGTTTTATTGGATACAACTTTTTCTTCTGAGGAGGGGAAATTGATTTTCAGAGTGTTTTGAAGCATGGAAAAAGTTGTGTGGTAACATACTCAAATACTGTCATAGGAATCCAGTGGTTACGCCTGGGCTCTACGGAAGTTAGAACCACGCTTTCACAAGGTATCACTACCGCTGTATGCAGGTTATGCTGTGCCTTAATAATNTAATTGCTCTCAAATTAGCCAACCTAACCTAACCTAAGCTCACTTAATTAGATTCACGTAGCGGGAGGGAGCACAAGGCAGTCGAGGGACGTGTACGAGAGAACGGGAGAATAAGCGTTACCAGCTGTGGAAAATAAACTAATATTGAACCTTGTCGTAAGATAGATATTTTATCCAATATGACGCTAAAATCAAGGCTGTATATTCAGAAGGACGCCACTGGAATTCGCCCAAGTAAAATCAATAATAACCATGGTAAATAACAACAGGCAGTCGAGTTTTCGATGTCGACAGTCGAGATATCGAAGTGGGCAATCCAGTTTTTGTGAAGTGTTCTGAGTGAACAGTCAAATTTGCGTTGGACTTTTGAAGTGAGGTATCGGTGATGCAAGTGTTGGCGTCTGTCTTTTGGGGTCTCCGTGTAGCACTTGTTACCTGCGTTGTGATCAGATTGCCTGGCCTTTTGGTCCCATCAAGTCCTTCAAGATAAAACTGACCTCTAAGCGCTACATCAAATTCCTGATACGAGTTTTTCGTTCTTAGCAGTAATTTATCACCCGCACATTCGTCACCCATCCCTATTCCAGAGGTAAGGTAAGCACTGAAGTGCGCCATGTTCAACTGAAGCCGAATACAAAGCCAGTTTGAGTGTGTCCTTAGATGGAACCGTTACTGAGCTTCGATCAGCCGTTGCACGAACGTTAGGTAGATGAACGCGTCTGTCGGGCGTTCTTCTTGTTTAATGCCGCAGTAATTCAAAAGCCGATGCATATATGCAGAAGTCCGGTATTATGGATACCCTAGCCTAAAACAGAAATCGTCAACGGTTTATCTTAGCTGTTTCAAATTCATCGAGCGTAGGTTAAAAACTTCATAACACTCCCCACCGCTGCGTGTTAATCTTCGTTGGTAGGTTAACAGCTCATCACGGTGCAGCTCCGTAGCAGCGTTGTAGCTTATGTGTACGTTGAGGACTCAATGCGATCCTTCGAGGGTGTGAAGGATTACAAAGAAGGGGACTCAGAGCTCGATAAAAGCTGCTCATACTTTGCAGGAGATGAGGGGACGCTGCCCTGATGAAGCCTGCCTACAATTACCAACTCTAAAGTTCACCTAGCATGAAACTCTGGCTCATGAAATCATCATCAAACTGACCGGAACTGATCTCGTGAGCTCTGCCTCGACACTTTTTGTTGCTCATGTCACTAGTTCTGTTCTGTTTTGTCAGTCATGCACGTCAGGTGTAACTGAACAGTCATGACTGACTGCAATTAGAGGTGTACTCGTACAATCACGACTGATTGCAATCTACATGATGCATTACTGTAGAGTCATGACTAACTGCAGTGACAGAAATGTTCGATACATCTCAAACAAGATACCTATCGTTTTTGTCTGTAAAATCCCTCCTGTTTTTAAAAATTCATCTCAAAATTGCAATAATTCGTAGCATAGATACGCGTGCACACCATAAAAGTGTCTGACGTTTCCGCGACGCGTTCCCCTGATAACGAACTCTGCGGAAGAGGCAAAGACATTTAAAATTCAAAGACATCTAGGGCAATAAAGAGTGAAGTCCAGCTGAAGATTTTAAATTTCTACTAAACAAGATAACATTCAATCGAAACTGAGGTGTACCAGCCCAGTGCTCCTGCAAGGTCCGCATGGCTGCTATCACATGTGCGATCGCTCCACGTGGCAGTGGCGCACTGGCAAGGTGTCTAGCTCACGGTTGCGGAGTTAGGGTTCGGATCTCGGCTCGGACGAAGGGGTTTCTACGGAACCACGGAGTGCGTACTCACACGTTGGTAGTTGTGGGGTACTGGAACCCAACGATGTGCTGTGCGCCAACTGTGTTCGAATTAATCAAGATGCTGGTGGTAAATTTGTACGTCTGGATATTGCACAGTCGCACCCAACAGCTTTGCCACTGTAAAAGTTAGTTTCATTGTTTTCGTTACTTTTGTGGGTCTTTATAGTTGTCTTTGTATAGAAGCAATTAAATTGAAATTTTTGTTGTCGTAGGGGTTCTACAAAGTGGAAGGACTTGTAAACCACACATGCACAGTCAACGAAGACACACATGTGCATCAAAGCAAATGCTAATGGGAGCAATTAAACTCGGCTAATAAATATTACTGTAGTAGAAAATAGCAAAATATCTCATGGCACACATGTGCGCCATGAGACTGTGAACGCGTTAATACCTAAAGCATTTCGGAGATTGATCTTCCTTGTAAGAAACGGAGTTTTACCAGTAAAGATAAAACTAGGGAACGGGTAAAAAACATTTTCGTTTAAATGCAAAATTTCGATTTTCACAAAATAATTTACAGGCAAAAGGTATCTAAAATTCAAATTAAAAAAATCAAAATTATGTCTGTTTTAAAATTTGAGTTTTAGATACCTTTTGCCTGAAAATGATTTTTGCAAAATTGTAAGGTTGCCTAGGAACGAAAATGTTTTTCACCCGTTCCCTAGTCTTATTTTTATAATTCGTAAATATATTTATAAATGGGCCCGCATAAAAATGTGCACCCGACTCAAGAATTTCTATCAATAATTCGCTTAATATTAGGCAACAGTAATAGAAGGAAGTAGTGTATCATGAATACGGCAAACATTATGTATTAGATCGATTAAAATATCAAAATACAGGGCGGGTTATAAGGTACGCCTGAGTTTGAGAGAGCAATTAAAAAGTACTACAGAACTTGCGGTATTGATTTTCTTTGATCAATTCGGTACATCATAATTTTTACCTCAAGTTTTCAGTACAATCTCAGCAAGATGGCGGCCTTCAGCAGCAATGCACGGATGTAGTCAGTTCCTAAAGTTTATGGTCACTTTTGAGCATATCTCAAGCGGTATGGAGCTCAGTTATGCAGTAATTTGGGCCTTGAAGTCTTCCACACTGTTGGAACGTTGCTTAATAATTTTATCTATTAAGTAACCCCACAGGAAAAAATCCCCCAAGGGCATAAATCTGGCAAGCGTGCGGGCCACCCCACGTCACCTCTCAGGAAGACAAGACGAGCAGGGAACATTAGCCTCAATTTGGTCATGGAAATGCGTGCTGTGTGTGATGCTGCCTCGTCCTGTTGAAACCAAATGTCCCCCAAATTAATCTCATCACTCAATTGCTGGAACTAAGGCTAAAAAAATTCCAACACGATAACATAGCGTTCAGCTGTCACTGTAACCGAACCGCCATTATTTTCCCCAAAAAAACAATTATCCCAAACTTGGACATGCGCCCCAAACTGTGGAGAGGGGAGTGGAGAGATCTCTCTTGGAGTTGCCTTAGGTTAGTGTTGGCCCAGTGAGGAAAATTTTGCTTGGTAGCAGCGCTGGAGAGGTGGAAACAGGCCTCGTCAGTGCTCGAGAGAGTTGACGTTGCAGGGTTTAGGTCGAGCATTTCTTGGCAACGATTGACACGGTTGAGATAATCAAGGGGCGTCATTTCTTGAACGAGCGTAATCTTGTAGGGGTGGAATGACAATGTTTCATGCAGTACCCTCCTTCAAGAATGATTTGACGTACTCAATGCAGCTGAATGCTTCCGAGCGGAGCGTCTTGGGTGTTCGACTGCTGCCCTCACTAACTGCACGTTCTCGGGTCTCCTCGCCGCACTGGGTCTCCCAATTGAGCTATAGGAATACATCGTTCCCATAGACTGGGTGGGTCCAGCGTCTTCCCACATACGCACCCAAGGTTTGAGTGTTTTAGCGTCAGGGGTCGTTGTGGTGAGCAGAATGTGGACGCGCAAGTAGGGCTCCCGGGGCGGCGATGCCAGGGCGGCCATGTCAGGGCGGCCATGTCATGGCGGCCATGCCAGGGCGGCCATGTCAGGGCGGCCATGTCAGGGCGGCCATGTCAGGGCGGCCATGCCAGGGCGGCCATGTCAGGGCGGCGATGCCAGGGCGGCCATTTTCCAGAGAGGTGCAGCAGCCAAGCAGCGGTATTCGCTGGTCCAAATCATGTCAAATGACATCAAAACGGGCAAAACATTTACGCTAAGAATGATAAAAATCTATACAAATTCTCTGACAAATACTATTAGCGTTATAAAATGCTATCAATCTATGTAAATGCTTCGCTCACGAATATTTATTTGTTATGAAAGGGTGTGACCCTCATGCGACATACGATAGGCAGTAGGGAGGGTTAGTTAAGTTCGGGGACTGTTGACTCCAGGGGAGCACATCTTAGATTACCTCAGCTGTAGGTAGGCCTTCGGGACTTCTATCTTTCGTGCCCACTTCGCTTCGTTCAATTTTCACACCTTCTTCGCTATCTCTTCTTTATCTTTTGTTCCTTTTCTTAAGTTGCTGTTTCTAAGTGCAGGGAATCCGGGGCGGGAACACACCTGTGCATAGATTCCACCTTTTCTACAGTCAATACAAGATGGTCTCTTCTTGTCTTCGCTCTCCTTGTAACACATTTCATGTGGATAGGGAGCTATTAACTAACGAAAAGTTATATGAGATGCTATCGATCTATATAAAAGCTTAGCTAACGGATATTTATTTGTGTTATGAAATGCAATCAATCTATTAAATGCTTAGCTAACGAATTTTCATGTACAATATGAAACTACATGAATCTATTTAAATGCTCAGTCGAGCAGTAATATTTGCGACCGAATGACCCAGAGATGCTCATCGTCTAACCACAACCACCTTCCGACTTTAGGCACCGAAACACGGGGGCTGGACTGAACAGAGGCGCCGGGTGTCCGTAGACTTGTTTTACTTTCGGGGGGTCATTTTCTCGTAAGCCAATCCGACTGTTGAGAGCAAGTTCAGGTTCCTGATTGAAAATAATTTATTCAAATTTATCGCCTTATCTGTGAATGAAACAAGAGCGACTTCCGACAACACAGCCCTCACGAGAGCATGAAGAATGACCTGCAGTGATGGAACACTATAATTTAATGCTACACCACGTTCCGTGGAGCACATGTTTAGTTATGGCATGTACATGTGTAGTTATCATGAGGAGGGTACATGGAGTACATGTGTAGTTATAATGAGGAGGGTACATGGGGTACATGTGTAGTTATAATGAGGAGGGTACATGGGGTACATGAGTAGTTATTATGAAGAGGGTACATGGAGTACATGTGTAGTTATCATGAGGAGGGGAAGTGCATAAAATTCACCATTAGGTTCGCAACTTTTCTCTCCTACAAAGCACGAACAGCCGCCCAAATTCCCCGATGCCCAGCTGCCTGCCCGGCGCCGTGCCAGAGCTGCCAGTCCTGAGCTGGCGCTGCAATTACTGACCCTGTACTGCTAATTGACGCCATAGATAATAATAGGTAAAATACGCGCACAGTAGACATAGTAAAAGATAATCGAAATAATGATGAAGTTATGCATAAATAATGAAAATAATAGATAAAGGGCAAAAGATGAGTAACGTACGATGAGCAAAGCTGTGACGACGCCGGCATGTTTTGTAGACAGCAGACCGACGCGCCAATGTTCCATCAACATACTTGACTTAATAACAGTGCAAGAAAGAATAAATCCTTTATTCAGACGTAGGTTAGTCCTCTACAACGCATGTCACAAGCCCCGTTATCAAGGAATCTGTTTTCAGTTTCAAAAGGAAATGTGGAAGTTCTGCTTAAGAATCTCACGAGTTTGGATTTGCATGTTGAGCTCGAGGTGGCGATCGTAGAAATTCCAGTTACGAATTGGAGTAAAAAGTCGATAGAGTTTTTACTAATGCAAGCCTAGCGCCCCTCGCTGTGCGCATGCGCGGTAGTCTCAACAAATATTTGTTTCCAAATTTCCTTGCTGTTCAGAATGTTTTGTGCACTGTCCAAGATTTAGAGGAACCCTGCGGGGCCGCTTCTCACTGATTTTATTTGCTTACAGTTAGTTTACTCACACGTCACACTCGTACATATATAATATCAATATTTTATGTAATTCCTATGATATTTAATATATTTTATTAGACAATTTATAATTAAAAAAATATAATGTCGATTTCGATGAGTGAGCAGCAGAAACAATAAACATGCGTTAACTTATGGATGTATAGATGTTTTGTATTTACAATAAAAAATAGATTTATGAACTTGGGAAAACAACTGGCAACGTAATAAATAATAACAAACATGATGGCTTTTCGTTACCGACATATACGTCATGCAAGTCAGTAAATTGTTGTCACCGTCACTATTGATCAGATCCATTGAGCTCTAATCGAACAACACATTGCTATTTTACGAGCATTCGCGATGTGCTTCCCACAGATACAAAACTTGAAGCATTTTCAATGACAGTCAATACATGCCGTTCGTGGGACAGTCCACGTGGACTGCGATCTGAAAAGCGAATCCACGACGCTGGTTGGTTCAAATTAAGCCAATAGGAGGACCTAGCTTTATGGCATAATATGGGACAGTGGAAAATATGAAAAGCCAAAGTTGACTCTTCATGATAAGTATTTAAAAAACATATCAAGTTATTTATTGCGTATTTATTCAAAAAAGCTTCAATATAGTAATTTGTGTAGCAATAACATTTAGCCAACCTGAACGAATGAGCATTCCAGAGTAATATACGATTTGTTAATATAAAAAAAGTTTTGCCATCTAAACTTGCACAACTCATTTGTTAAACAAATTCTAAAAACATATAATTCTTCAGTTATTTTATTCAAATTGAAGAACCTAAGAGGAATTTCTTCACATTTTGTACAGAAGGTAGTTTTGGCTTTACCGTAGTGTTCAGTCAATCAGCGAGACCCGCCATTACTCCGTTTGAAGGCAGCGTGTGCTTGTGTCGCTATATATACTCGTTGTAATGTAACGTAGGTAACAACACGAGTGAAGTGATGCTGCAAAATTATGTATTATTGTGCGTTTAAGTGTATAGAAGCAAGTGTTATTTATTTTTATCATACGTTGATTCCTGTTTTTAGTGGTTGTGCGGATGTAAACAAAGCAGAGTGGCCGGTGTTAGCTTGATGTGTTCTGTGAAGCCTTGTGACGCTCTGTTTACCTTGTAGTAGCGGCACATATTGGAAAGAAAATGTATCCCGCTCCAAGACCGCCGGTATCGGTAAGTGAAATTTTATGTGACTCTTTTTGGGTGTTATGTTGATTCAAGTCATGGGTGGTGATATTACTGAAAATAAATTGCGGATCGTTTAATAGTCAGTCAAACTATTTTTTACGATGCACTGTGTAATGTTCCCGAACCTGGCTTAAAAGTATTTACATGCATTTTTCTTAAAATTACAAAAGTAATTTTGTTTTTTGTAAAATTTTAGCTTGAATAATTATTTACTCAAATTTATTTTTCATGTGTATAAACTTTCATTCATATAAGGAATGCGTAAGGTGACTAGGAAATAAAATTAGGTAAAAGTTGACAGTAATTTACTCATTTGAGTTCTGTGCTGTGAGTCAGAGCTAGGCCTGCGATGGTGTCTCATTGGATGTTGAGGACTGAAATTAACATGAATGGTCCAGTTACTAGCCCTTTATTTGTATCTAATAGTGTGCTCTGCCATATGTTTGCTGACAACTTAACTACTCAGTAGCGTTCAACTATGAGTTTCCTATTTTTGGCCTACAGTATGCGTCCATATTAGGCCTCAAATTCAAATACTAACGTGATAGTAGAGATTCAAATACTTTCAGATTGTAGCCTTACAAATCATAAGTAGAAGTTCCATTAAAACTTATGTTTTAATAATTTTAAGGGCGTAAGTTTACTAATTGAAAAACCCAATGTCATAAGTTTTATATGTGAATGATTTTGGAATAAACAATATTTCTTTTCTTTCTTGTCTGTCAACTTACCTCAAATGATCTTGGCTTTGAATCTTGCCTGAGTGTTAAGTTCACTAGAAAGATCTTGGTTTTAAACATTGTGAATGCAAGTTTATGAATATTTGATGCTGGAAGCTTCCTTCATTAAGTGATGGGTAAAGATTGGTTGAATAGTTTCCAGTGGAAATTTTGAGCCTGTGAAAAATATAAAGAATGTTTGTAATCAACTGCTATTTTTACTGAAATGGTTTCAGTATGACCTGTTGCTATGATCAAAAACTTAAATCTAAAATCTGTCATTTTATTACTAATGTATTTTATTTGAGAATTAATTTATATTTATATTCCTAGTTTTATAATTTTGAACTGTGAAAAAGTTTCTATTTTGAATATTCTATTTATTTTAAGTCTTTCATTTGTAAATTATAAGGAAAATTTATTTTCTAGTTGGTATTTATAACTCTGTCAGGGAACTTGATAATAAATGTGTATTAATGAGGGTTTGATATTAAATATTGTGTAATGAAGTTCTATTATATGTTTATTATTTTACATTGATGCTGAAGGTAAATGCTCAAGTATATAAATCTTTAACAAAGAGAAAAAATGTAACAGTACAGTGTAGATAGGCTATGTGGGTCATCACTTTTAAATGAAATTTGTTCATGACTCATTTTCTGAGATGATTCTATGTTTCTAAAGGTAAGATGACCTATCAGAAATATTACATTGCTGGTAATGTAAAATTTTTATAACAACTTATCAGCAATGACTTTGTTTTATGGTTCATTCGATGTATTGCAGTTTGCTGATGAGTTATAAAGCATATTGAATGACCAATTTGAGCATTACTTAAGAAACTCCTTTCATGTAGTCATGGTAAAAAACATTGCAACTATATTTTTGGATCTCAATTTTTAGTGCCAAAATTGCATTTTAACTCTTGATTCATTATGTTTGTGTTCAAGTATTTTATTGGATGTAGTCTCAGGTGATATTGGACAGGCAATAGGGTTAAGTTTGTTAGGTTTTCTAACCCATGCTATAGGGACTGGTGCTGTGAGAGACAGTTTTAGGTTATCTCAGCTTGAGCTTGGCCTTCAGGATTCCTATCTTTTGTGCCCACTTTGTTTTTTTTATTTTTGACACCTGCTTTGCTATCTTTTGTTTGTATTCATTTCTAACTTGTTGTTTCTATGGCCAGGGGGTCCTGTGTGGTTATATAGTTTGTGCATAGATTTCCCATTGCCTGTAGTCCAAAATTGGTGGTCCCTTTATTTGGCTATCTTCAGATCTTGTTTGTGGATAGGGAGTTTTAAATCATGTCTTTTATCAACAATAATTTTATTGGATATTCATCAATAAGACCTGAGAGACTTGGCCGTGACGTACTTAGCATGTGTGGTTGATTCAAGGAAGATGAAAAATGCCCGTCTTTGTTAGTTCTTGTCTCAAGTTTACCACTAGTTTAACAGTGCTGGACTAGGTAGACTTGATTATACATTGAGTGAAAGATACGGTTGTAAAATGCTAGAAATACAACCCTTTTTGTACAGGATATTTTGAAGTGTTCTAAAACTTAACATTCTCCATAATTTTTAGCACTGATTTATATCACCAAATGTCTGTGGTTAATTTTACATGTGAAAACAGTTCATGATCTAACTTGCATGAGGTAGCACCTAACTCAAAGCTTTTAGTATAAAGTAGTAACTGGATGATGGAAACAAATTTTTAGATGGTAGATGATGCAATGATGCATTCAGCGTGCAGCACACTTGTACATTGAAGTCTCTTCCTATACTGTATGAGTGTTTACATTGATCCAAATGTCCTAGAAGTAAGGTTGACTGTCCATGTCTTCAGGACAGGTGTAAACTATGCTGAGAGGAAATTGCTTAAGTCTATCTAAATGAGTGAGTTTTGGGTTTAGTTGTTAAGGCTCACCTTCTCCCTTCTCACTCTTCTATTTTGTCCTGCAGTAGTAACTGCTCTCAATACCTTGGGACAGAATAGAGAGGTAGGAGAGAAGGTGAGCCACAGTAGGCTCACCTTCTCCCTTCTCACTCGTCTATTTTGTCCTGCAGTAGTTACTGTGGCTCACCTTCTCCCTTCTCGCTCGTCTATTTTGTCCTGCAGTAGTTACTGTGGCTCACCTTCTCTCCTACCTCTCTATTCTGTCCTAAGGTATTGAGAGCAGTTCCAAGTTTCCCTTGACTGTGCTGCAAGGAAATGAGCTATTATCACTGATGTAGTGAAATGTAATGCTCACGGCTATGTATTAGTCAGGTTGTGGTTAATTTGCACCAGCCAGATTCATTTCCCCGGAATATATTAATGCAAATTCAAGTCCATATTTTTTTCCGAGTTAGTGTTGGAAAATTGTCATTTAGGCAGAATTGAAGTGAAGCTAAAGTGCAAAGATTCTTTAGCAACTATGTACATTGATAGATTTTGCAGGATCAGTAAAAAATTATTTTTTGATTTTATTTTATTTTACTGAAGCAAACGGAAAAAAAATGGTTTGTACATGGTTTATAGGAAGGGGAATTAAGTTGGTAGTAGTGCAAACTTTTAATTTTCAGTAGCTTTTATTGTATGTTTAAACTTTTAGTTGGATTTACCATAATTTGAGTTGCAAGTGTATGGAAAGCCTAAAAATGAACATTTTTTATTCTGTTGCCATTTGTTCACTGAACTACCATAAATTTTTTTGCTCAACAGTGACTGTGCACGTTTGAGTAACACGAGCAATTTATTTGGTGTGGCAAGAGTGGGGTTTGAGTTTTACGATGAGTCTGTATTTCCCCGAGACCTCGTGTAGAGGTTAGAGGAGCGGGTCATTCAGTAGTCTAGCTACCAAGACTCGGCATGATGAGAGCTCCACAAAGCCTCCCTTGTGTATGCAATGTAGTCGGTGCGGCATCAATGGACTAAAGAAGTGGTCCAATAATGCTGGACCTGTAGTCAACATCCCCCAGCGCTCTGAAAAAGATGAAGCATTCCAAAATGAGAGTTCTAACTCAAATATTCTTGTTCACAATCTGAGACCGGCCAAGTTGGGCACATCTCAATATTCCAATTGTACCCAAGTCTGCTGGACCGAGGTCCATTGATACCCGACGGAATGACTGACAAAATGTAGAACTCATTGCTCGTCTACAGGTCACTTTTTCAAAAAAGTATTGTAACTGTCAGCATAAAAGATGCAGATGTTTTCAACTGTTATTACATTTTAAATTTTTTTTATTATGTCTGTGAAATTTAACTCTGTGGTAGTTATTAACTTTCAGATCCCAGACCAAGCATTGGGTTCTCTCTCGTTAAACGTCCATGTAAAATAAGAATGTAGTTACGACCCATCCCACCCCCCTCCTTCTCCCATCTCCCATCTCCCACAAGTGCACCTGGGGATTGATAACATGAATTGTGAGGATATTTTCATGAAATGTTAAAGAACATGCAGTTGAAAAACTACGTTGTCTGGGCCACCATATTTTTTAGGAAATAAATAAAGAGTTAAGAGCATGTGAAAGCAAGTTATTTGTATGCAACCAATATAATCAGCAGTCGAGATTTCGAAGGCCGTTGATCCCACTTTTCTGCTTGCGTGTCGCGAGTTTTGCTGGTGTAACTCGTGAAATATTTGACATGCATTTACATTTTCCATCACGTTCGTATGTTGATGGTCATTTAACTTTTGGTTTATTAAGTCGAATGCACAGGTGTTGCATGCAAGTATTCTTCACGTTCTTCGGTCATTTTCAGACGTGGTTTTTAATACCAAATGTACGAGTTAGAGTGTAGGAGGGGCGAGGTGTCTCGTTGTTGGTATCTTGTTAGGGCCAGCTGAAGTGTGGGACAAAATCATACTGTTGCGTTAATGTTTAAGTTTCAGGTGTCATTGAGGTCAAAATTTATGCTAATACTGATGCCTCTCCAATTCTGACACCCATACTTGAACATGACTTGCTCATGTAAGATGCCAATACTGATGCTTGTCCAATACCAGTTCCCTATACTTGCAATACTGCAGTACACATCTCTTAGCGAAGAAGTTAATAAGTACTATGCAGCCATTTTTAGAATTACTGTTGGGACCGGTTGGAAGTACACTATTGTACACACAGCTCTCATTACAGCATTGTTGCAGGGACTGTACCAGTAAGTTGTGGTACAGCACTCAGCGCGCTCTCAATTTAGGAGTCGCTTGAATAGTTGCGGGTGCGCGTGACGGTGCGCTGCCATATTTTATTCTTTGATT